>JAJLTV010000104.1:0-46914 GCA_030568405.1 Myxozyma monticola | reverse complement strand
TTGTCTTGTCTCGATCCCCGTCTCGTCTAGCTTAGTAAAGTACAGTCTTGTTACACAAACCATGGAGTTCCGAAAACCCAAATCTTGAACAGGATATGATCGAGGTTTTAGATGCGGAATGTGCGAAATTGGAGAGGCTTGAGATGAAGTGCGAGGATTAAGATATCATTTTCAGTGCTGTGTTTGCTTGGTGATTTTCTGCGGCAACTGTAACTAGTTTCGAGCATTTTTAGTTATAGGATATAACTTAGCTGGCGTTCAACTTCTATAATAGATAATCATTCGTGACGTAATCCACCTGTTCAAATTCACGAGAAATATAGCCTGATAGGACATAGTACAAATGTAAAGTTTGATAACTGAAGAAGTAATGCTAAAAAAAGTCTTTTTGAGTCTTGCGGTAAGTCCATGGCGAGAAGAAACGGTTCATTCAAGTCGTAATGACGGGTGTCTGATTCCATCGAATGCGGTACAGTTACTCTGGGGAGACCACCTGCGCGAATCATTTCATATGGAGGCCAAGCTGAGCGTAGTTGAATCATTTTATTGCACAATGTTCTATTTATATATGACCAACGCGCCACTTGAGTGTAATCGCGGTGTCCCAACTTTTGAAGCAACAAAACAAAACCCAGAAAGCAAACAGCAAGTCATCAAACATAAATTTGTCATCCAGCACAGATCAACACCGCACGGGATGACTGTTAAATATTCGACAAAAGAGAATCGCCAGGAAAATAAATCACGGGGTATATCGCAGTGAAAACTCATCTCTCAAACACTCCAGGCAGCCACAGTTGAATGGGCAGCTAGGAGTTCTTTCTAAACCCGTGTAGGTATCTAGAACAGGACCTCGATCTCTCTATCTGCAGATACCTCAACATCCGTGAAACCGCAGTGCGTAGGCAGACCGGGGATTGACTGGATCTCGGTCGCGTGGCGAGTGTAGGTCTTGACCCTCTCATGCGCAAGCTCGGAGAGCTCGACCTTCTCACCACCGTACATCTTCTGTGCAATATCGTTGAGCTTGTCCTCGAGAGACTCGTCGAGTCCGTAAAGAAGCTTGAAAGATGCTTGAAATCGTCGCCTTCGGTCTCGTTCGACGTGGTGATTACAGCCTCGGCAAGCCTAACGGCACTCTTACCACCCTCATCCCAATGGTTCGCGGTGACGGCATCGTCAGCACCGCTCGGCAGCCTCCTCGCGAATTCACTAGATCCCGGCCTCGTGTCGGTCTCAAACTTGTTGATAGCAACAACGATAGCAACGACGGCGGAAGACTGTACTGCTTGGCGAGGTTAGCATAGCGCTTGCTCACTAGTTCGGCGTTATCCTTGCTGTAGACCTCAAAAAGAGCAATGCCGGGGGTAATGAAGACCACCTCCGTAACGCTTAAGCGCGCGGACGGTTGCGACAAGGCTGTCGACGTCGAAAATAAGCCCACTGGAGCGGCACTTGATGTTGAAGAATCGCTCACCGCCCAGGGTGAAGTCGAACCTGGACTCGGTGACGACGTATCCCAACTTCTCAGCCTCGCTCTCGCCAGGCTCGGTGCCCGCGAGCAATCTGGTTGGCAAGCACAAAGTTGGCTCCGATAGAGATGCTGGCGAACGGTCCGGCGTGGACAAAAATGGGGGCACCCTGCAAGGCCTGCATGATGTTGGGCTTGATGGCAGGCAACCTTGTTGAGCGCAGTCAAAGTGCGGCCTGCGCCGATGACGATCGTTGCAGTCAACCACACGGCGCCACGTGATAGTATGCGAGTCGACATCTTTTTGGGATCTCTCGTAGAACATACGGGTGTCGATGGCAGCAGCGAGCAAGTCCATTTGTCGAGGCCGCGGTCGCGAAGCCATGCATGGCACCAGTCAAGTGCATGTTGAACTCGTGCATAGGGATAATCTGGGAGCGCGCTTGATTCCGAAGATGAAAGGAGGGCGGAGGACTTGGGTCCCATCGGGAATGTAGTTGGTAGCAAGGTCGATAACGAGTGTGCCGGTATTGAGCCACTCGCCCTTGACAATTGAGCCCTGCTTGCCGATAGAGAAGCAATGGCAGCAGGTACCTTCAGATGGCTCTCGATGTTTTGAGCATCACACCGAGACTAGCATACTCAAGCAGGACCATGACACGCTTAGGAGTGCAAAGCGGGCGTCTTTGTATTTGCTCGTTATGTTTCTACTCAACTCGCATTTCCTACCACTGGTGACGAAAGTCTCGGAACATAGTGCATCTTGGCGTTGGTTCTAGATCTGGTGCTAGCAATTGATTGCGCGATTCGAAGTTCAAGTTGTTGTGTGAGATGATGCTTGACGTGGTCACATAGACTGTTGCAGTTGCTCGACATCTTGGACCTTGCCGCGCGTTCTAGAACACGGAATCTGTGGCAGAAATCCGAAGCGTGGTACCAAGGCCAGGTGACAGAAGTCTCGCCCGGTCTATTCGCTATTGTTGAGCTTCTGCGGTGCAGCAGAAGTAGGCGAGCGATTGTAGTTTCGGTTGTGGAGGCGGCAAACTGGCGACTGGCGAGCAAAGCGAAGCAAAGCGAAGCAAAAGCTGTCGCTAACAAAGTCCACGCGTTGCGAAGTCTGGACGCTCACTGTGATATTTTTCTTGCGACAAGACTTAGTTGAGACTTGAGCTGCCGGGCCGTGCGGCTCCAAGCCTTCTTCTCACTGTTAGCTGCTACGGCTGCAAACATCTAGACCGCCGTGGACCGCTCGCAGAACTGTGGCAGCTGGCACTTGCACTCAAACAAACCAAACGGGGTTCTCGTTCAGGAATCAGGTCAGTGTGCAGAAGAAGAACAGGATTTGGCATTTGCCCCGGAAGGCGTCGAATCCGGGCACGCGACCAAATCCGGAATTTTATTCTAATCAGATCGAGGATCTCAAGATCTAATCAGATCAGCCGTCCCGGCGTACTGTCGTCCTCCGCCAGCAGCGGCCGGACTGCCGTGAGTGCTTAAGTGCTATCAAGATTAGCAATGTAACATCCCGCGGTCCAATCTCCACCGTCCCGTCCGAGTTTCAGCTTCCAGCACGTCTCAGTCTGCCCGGGTCCGCAGTGGAATTCTTCTCGGGGTAGTCCAGGGCTAGTACGTGTGCGTTTCTGGGCGCCTTAGTCTCACGGTGAGAACCAGAAACCAGAGCCGAGAGCCGGAATTAATTTGTTGTTTTAAATTCTGTGTTAGAACAGGCTAGTCTAAGTGGCGAACCGTAAACAAAAAAGGCTGTGCGGCCAGTTTAGTCAGTGGCGGCGCCGAGCCAAGCGCGCAGAGTTCGGTCATCGCAATCGCCGCCCGGCGCGTTCTCACGCTCTCACGTTCTCACCGTGAGAACGCCAGATTGAGCAGCAGCGCACGCGAGCTCACGCGAACAGACCGGCCTGTCAACTTGGCGCTTCGTCTCTCACAGCCGCGATGATCTTATCAGATGGTATAAAGATGGCCTCCTCGTCCTGTTCAGTCCGATAATTCTTTCTCCATCAGACCTACTCGACTCACAATGGACTACACCACAGACTCCTCCAAGGAAGCTAAGGACCTCGAGCGGTTCCAGGCCGCCGACCGCGCGCAAGAGCTCGATGTCGACGTCGACGCCGACACCGACAACACGAGCTCGCAGGACGGCGAGAAGCCCAACGACGACAAGCCCATCCCCATGAGCGTCAAGATTTTCTCGGTCGTCATCGTCAGCATGATCGGCTTCGGCGGCCACTGGAGCAGCGGCGTGACCGGTGCTCTCAAGAGTACCCTCAAGAAGGTGTGTATATATCAGGTCTACAAGTTTCACAGGTCCCGTCTAACTCTTGCAGGAACTCGAAATCACAAACACGCAGTACGCGGTCCTCGACTCCAGCGGCGACTTCATCAAGACCGCGCTCATCCTCTTCAGCGGCATCGTCACCGACCGCTACGGCGGCGCCAGCACGATGCTCTGGGGCAACGCGCTCTTCAGTCTCGGCACCATCCTCGTCGCCGCCGCCGCCACTATCCACAACTACAAGTTCATGATCTTCGGCAACGTCGTCGAGGCTTTCGGCGACACGGCCACGCAGGTCGCGCAGTACAAGATTTTCTCGTCGTGGTTCCCTCCCGCTTCCGGCTTCGCCTCTACTTTGGCGTTTGAGCTCGGTATCGGCAAAATCGGGTCCTTTGTTGGCCAGGCTACCGCCAACGTCATCGCTACCAACCTCGGTGACTTTAGCTGGGCCTACTGGATGTCCGTCTTCATGAACCTGTTCACCAACGTGGCCACCGTCTTTTTCTGGTACTTCACCAAGTGGTGCGAGAAGAACTACAGCGGCACGCGCGACCCGGCTACCGGCGAGAAGCTGACCGAGAAGAACAAAAAGTTCGAAATCACAAAGATGCTGCGCCTGCCCTGGACCTTCTGGGCCGTCTGTCTCTTCTCGCTTTTCCAGACCTCGACCGCGGTCATCTTCAGTTCCAACGCCACCGAGCTTGCCGAGCAGCGGTTCGACGTCTCGTCCGTCCAGGCCGGTTGGTACGCGGCTCTGTCGCGCTACGTTGGGTTTTTCCTTGTGCCCTTGGTGGGAATCTTTGTCGATATCGTCGGCCATCGCATCTCGGTTATGATGGTGTGCGGCTTGGGCATGCTGCTGAGCATGTGTCTGGCGGCTTGGGGTCCCACGGAAGCCAGCACGGCGGCCTGCTTTGGCATCTATGCGGTTGCCGTCTCGTTTGGACCGACTGTTATCATCGACAGTATCCGGACCAGCATGTTATTCCAGGACGTGTTTGGTTCTGGGTACGCCATCAAGATCGCCATCAACAACAGCATGAACATCATCTGCGCCGTCATCGCAGGTACGATCCAGGACCGCGACAATAACAGCTACAACAACGTCACTATCTTCTACGTCGCTTTGGCAGCTGGCTCGGTCGTGGTCGCGGCAATGATGCTGATCATCGGCTACTTCAAGCCGCTCTTGGGATCACTGCAATGGAGCCGCAAGAAGCGTATCGCAAACGGGTACGCGCTTAATGCGCTCAAGGAGGCCTTCGAGACCAACAAGTACGCGAACTGGAACAAGAAGTTTTCTCTTGTTAACTTTATCGCGGTCGTGATTATGATCCTGGGTGCGTGGTGTGCCTTCTTCTGGGGCATTGCTACTGGAAACAACTACTAAATGGGTGCTTTTTTTTAATACTAAATGGGTGCTTTTTACTAAATGGGTGCTTGTTTACTAAATGGGGTGGGTATTTTTTGGGGGCTCTTGAATTGACTCGAGCCAGTTTTGTTTTAGACGCATGCTTCAGAATTTTAGTCTTTTCTACAGATTTAGCGCTGCATTTTAAGTGGTTTTAATATCAAAAGTTTTGTTTTTTATTTAGTACAACTATCGTAGCCGTCCTGTTCAAAATTATTTACCAATTACCTGACTAACTAGCCATTATACATTAAACAAAATCAATCTATCCATGTATCCAAAACCGCACCCGAGCAAACGCTCCTTCAACACACCTAGCTGACGACGATCTCTCAAGATACAAGCTGCGCTTCCGATGACGAGACCGTGATCCTCGCCGGCGCCTTTGATGTTGAAGATGACTGCATCCCCCATTGCATTGCAGCGTCTCTAACCGACGCCCGCTTCCCAGATGCTTGCTGTGTCGCTTCTCTGTCGGACCGTGCTGTTATTTTCGGCTTCGGTGTAATCACCGGTGGTTTCGGAGCGAAAAGTTCCATGATATCGGGATCTTCAGTCATCTTGCTCCTGCTATTCAGAGGTTTGGAAGGTAGAGATGGTTTTGCTGTGCTTGACTGGATACTTGGCCGCGACGACGCGGGCGAGGAAGCAGGAGACGAAAATGTGCTCATGCGTGCCTTTATGTCAATCGCTGGACTCACATCATCTTCTTCTAGTCGAGATGCTTTTCTAGGTACAGGGACGCTAGACTTCTTCGAGATATCGGAATACACCTTGCCAGAGAAAAACCCACTTGTAGGTTTCTTGGTTGCGGCGTCGACACTGGGAATTGAAACCTTTGGCTTGGCTGATAACTTTGGCTTTTCCTCGCTCGCGTCAAGATCGAGTGCCAATGACGGAGTTGACCGTGCTGCAATCACAGGCTTTTTGGATATGCTGGGTTTCTTTTCAGATGAAGGAGAAGAAACTAGACCAACATTACTGATGCCCGAAACAAGCCCGACGTTACCAATCCCGCTGAAACTTTTCGATCGTAAATGTGATGCTGCCGGTTTCTTCGGCAACGGCGGACCACCCGCTGCACGCGTTGTTGTGACTGCAGCCTCCGGTTTCTGCTCAAAAAGGGATCTAGTAGACGAAATTGAAGACGAAGCAAACAGCGGTTTCTCGAAAACCGGCTTTTCTGGTGTAACTGGTTTGCCGTACTGCTTTGGCATGAACGGTTGTTGAATGAGCGTATTCTTCGCGACTATTGACTCGGTTATCGGTGGTTTCAGGGTCCTGCTAGACACTGGTGATTCAATCGAAGTCGTCGCTGGCTTCGGTTTCGGTCGTAATGCCGGAGGCGTGCTTTGCGGGAATGATTTGGCGTGCGCTAGCGTCTTTGTCTCTGTCGTATCCTTCTCGAGCACAGATGTAGGAACCGTGCTGCTCGAATTGAATGCTTTGATGACGGGCTTCGTGGGTAACACGGGTGGCGGTTTCTTGATTGTACGTTGCTGCGGTACAGAATCGCTTATATCGGCCTTGTCAATCGCGTTACGCGCAACCAGTACCGATACAGGTCTCGATTTATCGCCCGTCTTGATAGTCCCGAACGCGGGCTTTGGTGGCGTCCCAGGAGGTTTCCGGGTACCGTTATCCGTCGATGATGATGAACCAGAGAACAAAGCCATGCGTTCGCTAACAAGCGACGACGACGACGAGACGGTTGACTCTCTTTGTGGAAAAGTATGTGCGCGCTTTGAAAGAGTAGGAGGGATATCATTCTCGTTCGTCGTTGGAGATGTTGCTGCTGTGGTGGTTGAGGGCGTGAATCGAACTGCTCTTGTTGGCTTCTCTGTAACAGGCTCTGAAACCGCAACTTCTGCTGCTTTCGGTAACCGTCTTTTCGGTCCTCTCGCGCGCCCTTTCGTCATCTAAACCCACGTTTAGTCTATAATAATCAAACACCACGAACAAACAACAACATACGTGCGTCAACTTCTTGCCCTCGCCATTCTCCTCTGCTCCACTACTACCAGCGGCAGCGCCTGTCCGAAACCCAGCTTTCCTAGACAAGCCAGACCCATTGACAATCGACGCAGTAGCCTCCAAATCCAAAATTTCGGCCCCACCGAGCTTCTTCCGCATCATGGCCGCGATCGCAGCGTTCGCGCCGCCGCCATCGACCGCTGCCATTTTGCTCTTCGTTTGACTTCAAAGCAATTCTTGAAGTACAGAAGTAACAACAGATTACTCTTGCTATATACCGCCAAGCTCAAAAACAAAGTATATAGCAAAGCAATAATTGCCCGACGAGGCCGACTCCTTCTATGTATTTTACGAGAATCTCTCGGGATCCGCTCGCGATGCCGACAACTCTGTGCGGCGCGCGGGCCGCCATCGCGCGATAGATAATTAGGGTTTAGGGGGTTTAGGGTTACGGTGCGGCGCGATTTGTTTACAGCTTTCCATCAACAGCCCGCGCCAGGCCAAATCGCAATCAACTCGCGACGACGGGCTGATATTTCTCGATCGCTTGTATTCTTCCTGTACAGCTGTTGTTCCTTTCTTTGCACTCACTGTCTACTGAGTTTTTTTTTCTTACTACTTACTGCAGATTTCTTTGAGAGTTCCCCATCTATATTGCAACTTTCCTTCAGCAATCTATCAGAAGCCTCGAACGACGAGCAACTTCGACAATGGCGCTGTACAATCACAGTAGCACTCCAATCGCGCTACAAACAGTTCTACCTCCACCACCTGCTATAGATCCTCTGGAAGTCGACGACCTTTCACGCGCCGCGGCGCGCGCTGCCTTCCAATACGCGACGGTGTCTCCAACACTTTCGGACGCGGCAACCGGTGTCGGAATGGACTATCCCCACACCGGCGGATCACAGCACCGTAAGCGGCGAACGCAGCTAGCTTTGACTCTTGCGTATGTAGGTGCAAATAGCTCTGCTCTTGCGTTGACTTCGATGTCGTCTACGACCGCGGTGGGGATGCCTGGTGGTGTTGGTGATGCTGCCGGCGAGGTGTTGTTGAGGCATAATACGATGCTTGAGTATGGCGGGTCTATGCGTGCGCGATATGCCGTCGAAGGGTTTGAGAATAGGATGTTTGGCGATGGTAAGAAGAGTTTGCGCCAGAGACGGCTGCAGAGAGGATCGTTGCGTGGTGAGAATAAGCCCGGTAGGTTGAGATCATCGCTGGGGAATCGGTATGGTAACATCTTTGGGACTCTGAAAGTCAGGTTCGCGGATGAGGTTTCCGGCGGCAAGTCAAATGCGAGTGAGGATAGCGACGTGTTTGCGGCTGCAGATATCAAGAATAATCCTAGGCTTCGTTGGAAATACGACAAAGACGCGGCGAAGGAAGCGAGTATGAAGGCAGCCAGCGAGCGCGCTGCCGCTCGAGCGGAATGGGAGGAGGATGGAGGCGGCGCCACGGCTTCGGATGCCAGAGATGTGTCGGGGTCGATTATGCGCGGGGTGAAGAAGATTTTCACGTTGAGCACGTATTCGGCTGCGAAAGTTAGACGACGGGCTACGGGGCCTGTTTCGTTGGCGCAGGATATTTCGTTGCAGGAGATGGGCGGGGATGAAGTTTCGAGGATGCTGTATCGCAGAACGTCGATACCGTTTGAGTCCATTGAGAACAACATGGAGAATTCACCACGCCACGCGACAAGTTCTACTACGAAGGAGCAACGTGCGTCTGCGTGGAACCCATACCAGCCTATTCCTGTCCCCTTTCTCGAACAGCGCCAGAACGAGAACGAGCCCCGCCAACATGATACTGAAGAAGACGACGAACGAGCGGCGACGGCGGGTATCTCGAATATCCTGATGGATCGTACTAATGATAGCTTCTCGGGTCTTGATGCGTCGCCGTCTCGTCTCAATATCCAGAGTCGACCATCTGCGTATCTTCATCAACCTCGTCCGATCGCGCAAGATTTTGCCACGCGAGCTCAGTCTTCACCGCCGCCGTCGGAAGAATTTAGACGGCCGTCGCGACCGCTTAATATCCCCGGCACACAACAAAAGCAACCGGCACCAGGACGCGGCGGGTATACGTCTATTTTCCGCCGGATTCGGTCTGTCCGTGCTAGCAGTTTATCAGCTTTCGCGTCTGGGTTTGGCGGTACGAGACAGGAGCAGTCTGAGTCTGCTGTTGTTGCGGCTACTGCTGCGGTGGGTAATGGCGAGCAGAACAGGACACGGTATGAAGTTCCGTACTCCGACTCGCCGAGGCGTTACCGCGCGTCTGGTCCCCCTTCTTCTCAATTTACCCGTGGTGTAAAGCCTCAGGGCATGACTAGCGACGACGTCGTTTCTGATACCGCGCACTCAAATGCAAATTACCCGTACGCCAGTCCTCGCCCGCAGAAGCAACAGAATCATCAAGTCTACCGTGTTCCGGTCTCGTCCCGCGACGATCCAGCGGTGGCGGCGAGCATGGCTGCGAGCGGATACTCGACCGCGACTGTCAAAATCACACCACTCGAGTTCCGTCCTACGGCCAGTAGTGTGTTTGATGCCGACCACCGACGTCGTTTATCGGCTGGTGCACCGACAGCTGAGGTCTCGGTATCTGAGAAATTCACGTTACGCGGAATGAAACAGCAGTTGACGCGGTTATTCTCGAGTTCGGCGAACACGGACGCGACAGAGTTACAGAATGCAGTCGAGATGGATCAGTCGATGTCTGTGCGCTCGCTTTCTCCGCCGCCGGCGTTCACGTCGAGTATTCAGCAGGTTCAGCGACAGAGACAAGCGAGACATGATGCACGGGAAGCTGCTTCTGCTGCTTCTGTTGATGCGCTGTCGAGGCAGACGACGGGTGAGACTACGGCTTCGTGGGCGCGGATGGCGGATGACGAGGACTCGAATCGGAATGGTACTGCGGATGGGTTTCTTAGTCTTAATCTTGGTCGAGAGGAACAGACAGCCAGTGTACGAGGGAATACCCGCGAAGAGAACTTGTACAGTTCTGGCGGAGCAGCCACGACTAGCAGCAACCCGTTTCGCGAAAACAACAAGCAGCGCGAGATTTCGAGTTTCTTTCCTTACTACGGGATAACGGCACATAAACCTCAGCATCCTTCTGCTCCTGCTGCTGCTCCTGCTCCTACTTCTTCTGCTACTGCAGCTTCTGCAGCTGCCGCGGAAGCTAGCTCGAACGCGTGGCGCTCGGGAACTGATCATTTTTCGACGTTCAAACAGACGCGAGGGATGAGTTTGTTGAATGAGGAAGGGGAGAATGTGAATGGAGAGCGTTGGAGGACGCAGGCTATGAGTGCGGGAGCTTCGGAGACGTATTCTGGCAACGCGTGGTGAGAAATGGAGGGGTTACTGTTATATGGAGTTATGGTTAAATGTATAGATTTACGTCTGTCGATGCGCAGTACGTAGTGGCTGTTGATGTTCATGAGGTAATGAGATAATTGTGCATGGGTGCCAAGGAGTATTTTAGACTGAAATAATAACATCTTTACAAGCAATTTCCAAAAGGTCAATTCACAAATTATTAAACTAAACAATCAAAAAACCAAAAGAGAAACTCGATGCAGCATCACCAAATGCACAAACAAAATATCAACAAAAAAATCTAATCAAAAATATCACCAGCAGCTTTGCCCTGCTCGCGCGGACTATCCCCAATACTTTTCTTCAGCGCGCTTTCGAGCCACGTCGATTTACTCATCCCCGCCGTCGTCGACGTCCATCGCTTGCTGCCGGGCGATCGAGATGAGTTTCTCGATAGCGGTGAGGTAGGCGAGAGTAATGTCGTGCGGGTTGGCGATGATGGTAGGTGCTGCTGCTGGGGTGGCGGGGTCGCGGCGCTGTTTTCCTTGTTTGACGAGGACCCTGAGACTTTTCTTGTCTGCTGCGGTGACGGCTTGCCGGTACTCGAACCACTCTCGCCGTCAAACTCAGCAAGCGACAAGGACTTGTGTGTCGGCGACGGTTTGAACGTAGATTCAGAGTACTGCGAGATGGCAGTCGAGTCACGGCTCTCCTTGTCATGTCTTGCGACTAGATCCAAATCACGCGCGCGAAACCGGTCGACTGCGGACCGAGACATTGAGAGGTTGCTCGTGCTGCGGTGGAGTGGGGACGGCGATGCACGGAAACGGCGGAGCGAGGGGGATAGTTGCAGTGTTGGTGAGGCTGTTGCCGATGTCGGTGTCGGTGTCGATGCCGTTGCAGTCGGTTCGCATGCTGCAGTAGGAGTAACTGGTCTTTCGTCCGGTACTTCAATTTCTTCCTCTAGAATCGCTTGCGACAAGTCACGCTCATCAGAACCCCTTGGCGACCCACCGCGCGGCGACGATGTTCTAAACAGCACTCCTTGCTGTAGCTGCTGCTGTTGCTGTCCCGGTACAGCCTCGTCTCCAATGTTGTCCATCGGCAACCCCAGAATCGCCGGCGCGGGCCTCATATTCGCGATCGACATCCGTTTCGAAACCGGACTCGCGCCGCCACCGGTCTTTGACATTGCGCTTTGTACAAACCCGCCCTTTGTCGGACTTTTCGGGCGCACGGGGGATGCTGACCGTGGGCTGGCAGCGCCTGGCGATGTGGCTGACGTCGTCGTCGTTGGTGTTTCGTCTGGCGCTGAGAAATGCGAGGATGCGGATAGCGCGGAGTTGGTTCGGGTGTGGTGGCGATCCATGCGCGAGACGTATGCGCCGCTTTCAAATTGTGCAGGCGACGGACCTGTAGTGGCGTAAAAATCAGACGAGGCAGTGCCGATGCCGGAGTACCTTGTCGATCTGAACGGGGAGGTTGCGCGAGGGGAGCGTTCAGGTGATGATGACGGGGATCTGGATAGTGCCGCGGCCTATTTGTTTTTGTTAGAATCAGATTATGGTGTACGTAAATAACATCAAATGAGAAAAACGTACAACAGATGGAGACGGGAAAATCGGGGTATAAGGGCCTGTAGGTTTGACTTTCTCGGTCGGCGTCTGGCGCGCGGTCGGCGACCTCATGAATTTCGAAAGCCGTTCTTCTTCGCGCTCGTCCGTGGTAAAATCTGTCACCGTTGCTGACTTTGATTTAGTGTGAACCGGACTAGAAAGGTCGAGACGGGATAAACTTGTCGTGAGGCGACGTGTCGGGCTTGCGTGTACCGGTTCGCGAGACGCGCGGGTAGGTGAAGAAGACATTGGCGATAAAACAGGTTTAACCCGATTCGTTTCTATAGCAGCAGGCGGGTCAAGTGCCGGCGAGTCGGTTACGATGTTTTGAACTCGCACCGATATGGGCGAGATGATATTGGTAGCTGCAGGCGGCGCTGAATGTGTCGGTGCTGATGCTGCTGCTGGAGGCGACGATTGCGGAGTCTCTCTGATTGCCGCGATCATTTTTGATAGTTTCTCAGGTGAGGTTGAACGCGAGCGTGCTTTTTGGATTAGATTAGCGATGCGGTACATATCTAAAGGAGACAAATCAGCAACGTACCGGCACGGCGAGCGAGTCGCTGGACTCTTGCTTCCTCGATTTCCTGCTCGAGTCGTTTCGACTGTTCCTGCTCATCCTGCAGATCTCTTGAAAAGAATTTGTTAGTCATAGCAGTTGTAAGATAGTTGAAAAAGAGGGGAGAACTAACGTTTGCTGCTTCAGACTGTCGAGTCGTTTAAGAAAGTCCGAGATGTTTGCGTCCTGAGGCGGATCCGCCTGAGGAGGAGTCATGGCGCTTGACAAAATGTACTACAACGGTTCTTTGGTAGAAGCAATTGCTGTAATAATATAGTTCGACCCAATTATTGAGTGAGTATAAAAGGCTATTGCGGAGAGATAAGTGCGACGGTGATGGTTATGCTGAGCCGGTGCGGCAGACAACGGAGTTTTGCAGGGATGTAAACAAAACGAAGGTCACGTGAGCGTCAGAAATGGCGCGCCTGTTGTTGAATTGCCCGATTGGGATTTCATAGTAGTATTCTTTTTATTTTAAATATTTACAACATACAAATATACAAATATACACAAATACACAAGAGACGACTAGTAAGCGTACTCAGACTCGTTGACGGGCTCAGCATGGTCGTGGCGGACAGGATCTGCCCGCTTGCCCTTGGGAACCACAATCTCAAGCACGCCGTCCTTGCACTTCGCCCTGGCCTCGCCCGGCAGTACGTGATCCTCGGCCAGCAATCTAACCGACCTTTCAAATCTGCCGTATTTCATCTGCGAAACCATCCTTGCCTTGTCGGCCTCGAGTCCAAAGAGATCAAAGCCGGGGGTCAGCGCGGCGCGCGTGCAGGTGCCTGAGATCAGGAGCGCGTGCGAGCGCGGATCAAAGTCGACGGCGATGTCGGTCGCGTGTGCGCCGGGGACGGCAAGCTGGATCAGATATGCATTTGGGAAGTTGTAGATGTCGAGAGGCGGGTGGAGTGGGTGGGACGCGGTGCCGGTGGCGAGTTGGGACTGCAGGATCGGTGGCGCGGTGGGCGACGGCTGCAGGGTGCGCGGACGCGGGAGCTGGTCGAGGTTGGCGCGCCGGTGGAGATACTGCTGCTTGAGTTCGGAGCGGGCGGGCTGGTCTGGCGCGATGAGGTCGAGGATCGCGAGGGAGGAGAGGGTTGGGTTGTTGAGTGTGGGGGAAGACGCGGCGGAGGCCGGCGAGACCGGCGCCGTCGTGGCCGAAGACGGCTTCTCGGACGGCGCAGGAGGCGAGAAGGGCGTGTGGACGGTCGTGGTTGGGTCTTGAGCCGGTCACTGGTACTAGCTGCTGAGGACTAGTAGATGTGGTGAAGAGAAGAGAAGAGAAGAGGAGGAGGAAGAACGCGTGGCGGATTTATTTATACGAGAATCAGGGTCCGCTGCGCCCGCTGCGCCGCGCGGCGCTCGCTAAGTTTGTCACGTGGTGCACGCGTCATCGTGCATATTTTATTTTTATTTATTTATTAAATGCTGCTTAAAAACCTCCGGACTTGCGCGTAGTAGTCGACCTTTGCCTTCGCCCTACTGGTCTGTCCGATCCGAGTGCAGCGAGAGTTGTCCGAATTCCTGCTGGTTAGCATCGCTCTAGGGTTCGTAAGGCTTTCAAGGGTTGTAAATATACATACCAACTCATAATGCCCAAAATGCAGGTCGCCGACAACGACACCGACAACGACCGTCGCGGCCGCCGCGACGCGGATGCGCCCGACTTGTACGTGGTGCCAGACCGGCGAGGCGGCCATTGCGCCGAGCGTGAGGTCGTCGAGCGTGCGTGGTGCAAGCAGCTCGGTCTCGGCTGGCGCGGGCTGGATCCAGTCCTCTTCTTCTTGTTCTTCTTGTTCGTCTTCTTCCTGTGTTTCTTCTTGTGTTTCTTCTTGTTGCTGTTCTTGTTCTTCTCGTAGTTCCCGCTCGTTCGCGTGAAACCGCAAACTCGGCAACACGAGATCCGTCCTCAACCACGCGCGCCACCCGGTCGCGGCCTTTGCAATCCTCTTGACCCGCACGTCCACGACGACCAAGTACTCGCCCTTCTCGACCGCAATCGCGCGCTCAAGCGACAAATACGGCGCCTCATACACGCGCAAACTCGTCCCACCACTTTTGTCGCCGTCGAGCGGATGCCAGAACATGCCCTTGCGCGCCTCTGTTGCCGCGAACCCGGGCTGCGCGACGTCTTTAACCCACGCCGCGCCCGCGAACGGGACTGAAAGCTCTTTCGTCGTCTTGTCGTTCTTGTCGTCAGACTTACCCAAATCAGCAAGTTCAGCGCGAACGGAAACGGCGACGATGGGACTTGATATGTGCTTTGCCTTGCCACGTAAGCGCATCACGATAGCGGCCCAGACTGTGCGCGGGAGCTCGTCCGCGTCCGACGCGGCTGCCGTGCGAATGAAGAGCACAACTGGCGCAAGCAGCGAGCATAGCACGAAGAAGTACGCGAGCGTCTCGACGGCCGTGTCGGTCGCGATCGCGGCCAGCAGCGCCATCGTGGGTGTAGAGGGCGGCCTGCAGTGCTTCACCGTCTTGGCCGAGAACGACGGAAGACCTTTGGGATGTCACTATGGTTCGATCTGATAACGCTGACAAGCCACGGGGGTTGTACTACACGTGACTTATCCTTAGTCAGCTCGCGCTTCTGATTGAGAACTTGGAGGACTTTCAGCTTTTATAACTCGCAGTTAACTACTGGGTGACATATTAATAACATATATATTTTAATCCCTAAATCCTAATCATTCGCAAGTCGCAACCATAGCATAATATGGCCGGTCAATTTCTTTCTATACATCGCTTCCAGGCACAACATTAAACCCCCAAAAATCAAACATTTATTTATATCTCAAAGACGTCCCAGCTAGACATCCGCGCACTTAGGACATCGTGTACTTCTCCATGTAGTGAGGGGCATTGATAATAATACCGCAAATGCATCCGGAAATGATACCAGCACACGGCAGCGTGACTAACCATCCGGCGTAACACCACGCGACCATTCGGAAGTTGACGGCCTTCAGGTCACGGTTACACAGGCCGACGCATACCGTGGCGCCCACGATGCACTGCGTGGTTGAGATTGGCAGGGATAGTTTGGTTGCAAAGACGGTGGTGATGGCCGCGCCTAGCTCCATCGCGAAACCGCGGGAAGGAGAGTGCAGAGTAAGTCTGTTTCCGAGGTTGCGCATGATGTTGTATCCGTAAGTCCAGAGGCCGATAGAGATTCCGGCGCCGCCGAAACATAAGATCCAAATAGGAATCTGCGAGGTGGAACCGACGACGTTAGAAGACCAGACGATGTAGATAGTCGCAAACGGTCCGATGGCGTTAGACACATCGTTAGATCCGTGGGCGAACGACGCTGTACCGGCAGTGAGAGCTTGCAAGAACGAGTACAGATGCTCGACCTTGTTGTCGTAGTGAGGTGCGGCAATATTGCGCGCCTGCGGGTTACCGGCCAGGAATCCACCGGTTGTGTTTTGTTGATGCGTGATGACGTCCTGGCGAACACCGTATGTGAGATAGTAAAAGATGCGGGTGACGAATCCACGAGGGTGATACCACTTCAATGCCATGCCAGTGCTTTCAGTCTCGGCAAGTCGAGACATGAATCTGTCGATGGGGTCTTGCACTGCTCGTACCTCTGACTTGGGAATGTCATGGGTGTGGTCCGCGCTTGCATCTGACAAGCTAGGCTTGACGTCCGTGGCTCCTTCCTTCTCATTCGATTCGTTATCAGCATCCAACGACACGCCAGTTTCGGTGGTAGAAGTAACAACTTCGTGACCACGGTAATAGTCCTGAACGACCGATACACCAGCGGGCGGCGCAGGAACAGGACCCCGGTTCCAAAGCAACGGACCCAGGAAAATATGATACCAGCGCATGGTCCAGTCCTCCTGCACGATACGGCGACGCAAGTAGGGGAGGAAAAACGCCAAGTACACAATAAGCGTGGCTCCAGCGACACCTAGTGTTGCGCCAGCGATAGCTCCCGGGCTGAGAGTGGAAAGCTTGAGATTAGGAGCTCCCTTCCAGACGATAACGAGGCAAAGAACCGCGGTGGTGAAGCAGTAGTAAAGCGGAAGAACGTAAAACGCGTTACGCAGGGCGTTGTCGCCGCGCTCAAGAACACCATATTTTGTAATCATAAACAAAATGGACGCAAACGCACCGGCAACGGCCGGGGCGATGAACCAAGAGGCGACGATCTGAGAGAATCCCTTCCATCCCCAGACAACACCCTCGGTACCGAAGCATGCGATTCCAACACCGATCAAAGCGCCGACGATGGAGTGCGTGGTCGAGACCGGAGCTCCGATTTTGGTGGCAAGGGTAAGCCAGAGGGAAGATCCGATGACGGCGCATACCATTGCAATCAGAAGCGTAGCCGGGGCTTCTTCGAACAGGGCCACAGTAACTAGACCGATTAGCTATCTTCTCTTTAATGTTTTAATCGTCTCAGCGGGACTCACTGATCTTGTTGCGAATGGTGTCAGCCACACGCGAACCGAGAAGAACGGCGCCCAGAAACTCGCACATAGCTGCAAGTACCATCGCTTGCGGATATGTCAGCGATCTGGAAGACACCGAGGTGGCAAATCTGTGGTCGAGTTAGTCCCAGATTCCCAGAGTGTCGGCATGGTAAGCAGAATTGAGAAAGCAGCAACATACGAGTTGGCGACGTCGTTGGCTCCGATGTTCCACGCGTCGAGGAACGCGAAGATCACGCCTATGGCGAAGAGGTAGTCGAACTGGTGCAACGTCATGCCGTAAAATGTGAGACGAAGAGCACTCAGAAGAAAAAGAAGATGTAGTTGACAGAGGAGTCGCTTGTGCTGTCGTAGTTTTACGTGAGAAATGCAGCACGCAACGAGACGGGATTGCTTTTATATCCAGGGCGCTACGCGTGCTGGCGAGCGCGGACGCAAAACAGGGAAAGTCTCGCGCGCGACCGCGAGCCCACGGGCACGCAGAGCGCGCTCCCGTTCGCCAGCCAAGTGTTGAGACAGCTCCATCGCGCCCGCCCAGAGCATGAAAGAGCCAGAAAGTGGTGTTGTCGGATGACCAACAGCGCGACAGGTATGAGCGGCCCAGGACGGCCGGGTATTGTCACGAGCGCACGTGTGCCGGACGCTCGACGGTCATTGACCGGCTCGCTTTCGCGCCCAGCTGCCTAGAACCTGACAGCCTGGTGCCGAGCAGGACGGTGAGTTAGGGTGCACGAGTCCGGTCTAGTGTGGGGCCGGGTGCAGGAATAATGGGCCAGCCAAGGCCGGAGCAGGTGGAGATGGCGGTTTCGCGGGCGACGCTGTGGATATTTAGTGCGGCGCGTGATCGGGCGCAGCTCGGCGTGAGCTGCGTGAGCTGCGTGAGTTGACATTGTGCCACTTCGTATATTCGACCTCGAAATGTCGCTTTCGTTTACCGTGGTCATTGTTACTCGGCTGTCTGGCCTGGATCTTGAATGATTGTAAGTACAGTAGCGTGTATGTTTGTGCAGGATTGAGAAACGTCAGTACATCGACGAGATGTTCTGCTGCAACGACTAGACAATGGACACAGGTTGCACAGCAGAGTTCGAGCGCTCTTGGCCCGAGACTGGGCGGCTTGGTGCAGCGACAATTCAACTAGTCGTGTTAACGTGTTTTGGACAACGAAACAGGCTGCCTGTAGACTCGATCGCTTGAGGGTGTTAATTGTTAGAGCTAGCTACTAGCTAGACGTTCGCAGCTGCTAGGCAGAAAGCTGAAATAGACAATTGATAATCAATTAATTACTTTTCATTACCTTTACTGCTCCAATCTAGCGTACATCACTATAATCTATGCTCACGTCCTACACGGGAGACAATCTCGAGATGTCGGCACTCCGGGCATGCCCCTCTGTCATCAACTCCGTCACCACTTTCCCGCTTCCAAGGCAAAGACTGATACCCCACGGTCCATGTCCCGAATTAATATACACTCCCTTCGCCCCGCCTACCAGTGCCGGCGGGACTAATCCGATTATCGGCTCCCCCCGCGGCGTGACTGGCCGCAGGCAGACGGACCGTCGCAGGACCGTGATCTCGGGCCCGAGCAGCGAGCGCGCGACTTTTTCCAACGTGTCGAATTTATCGGTGGTCGGTTTGCCCGGGCGCGGGGTATCGGATTCTGAGCCTGAGGATTCTTCCGAGAACGCACCGGGGCGTTTGATACGGGCTGCCTGGGGTGCCATGGCCGCCTGGGACGTGTGATACCCGTGCTCGTTGATTCCGGCGATGTATATCTCGCCGTTGCTGCGTGAGAAGATTTCAGGGGACCAGCGCGAGTAGATGGAAGAGCGGACGAAGAGCGCGTTGCGGATGGGGTTGAGGTCAAATGCGAGATCTCCGTCTGGTACTGTGCTGCTGCTCTCGTCGTCGGGGAAATACTCTCCACCGGGCTCCGAGGATACGGACACGGGCGTAAGCGCGTCGTCGCTGATCATGCTACTACTCATGGTAGGTCGTGCAGGTCCCTTGTACAGCGACAGCGGGGACGTGACTACCATGGAGAACCCGGCAAGCGAGCTGATAGCCGGCACAAAAGAGGCCTCCGGAAAGACGACTGAGAATGCATTAGCCGACCATGCACCCGCGGCGATGACGATACTCTGCACGTCGTTGATGACGGTGTCGATGTGCGTGTGCATGTCCAGAATGGAGACATTTGCGATCGTGCCGTCTTTCCGTAAGACGGCCGAGTGGAGCTGGCAGGGATGAAGCACCTGCACGCCGTTGCGCACACATTGGTCCAACAGGAACTGGCACAATTGATACGGGTTTCTGCTCTATTAGCACGACCGACGACAGGCATAGATTTAGAAAAATAAAATAAAACTCACATTTGCGCACACTCGCCCTCGTCAGATATCTGAAACGTATTTTTCTGATCGCAAAAAAGCCAGTCCGGCGGGTCAGACTCGGCGGCAAACACTTTTTGCTCTTCTGTAAGCTCCTCTGCAAACAAATGTCCGCTCGCCGCGCGTCCGTGTGCAATATCTTCCAACGCGCTTTCTCGAGCTCTCCATTGGGCTTGTAACCGTTCGCGCTTGAGCGTCGCGTACTCGTCAGCGCTGAGCGCCTCGACGTCTTCACGTGGCGCAACGCTGAATGCCTGGGACGGCCGGTATCCCCACCGTGTCCGGCCGTCGTGTATTTCAGACAGCTCGGCATGCAGAATGAACGACAGCTCGCCCAGCGAGGTCGACGAGCGCGAGTACCAGGCACGTGAGATGAAGCCGGCGGCGCGACCGGATGCGCAGGTGAAGAGCCGACGGGCCGAGTCCACGACGATGATGGACTTTGGCCGTACTGCTGCCGGGGCCTGTGAAAGGTAGTAGGCCGTGGAGAGGCCGACGATGCCCCCGCCGACGATGATGGTGGTCATTGGTGCGGAGGGGGGGAGGGGAAGACGCTGTATCAAAAATAGCTATGACTGGGCTGGGGTTGTCGGGAAAAAAAGTACACGTCGGCACCGAGAAGCTGAGCCACGATAGCCGCGCGACGCGGCGGACTGCACGAGTAGAGAAGAAGAAGAAGAAGAAGACGAAGGAGAAGAAGAAGTAGAAGAAAACAAGAAGGGGAGGCACAAAAGAGCAAGAAGCCGCTTCTAGGCGGCGGAGTGGGACTGAGATGACGGAGCTGCTCTAGTTAAGTCGCCCACTTCGGGCGCGCCGCTCAATGCGCGCGCCGCGCTCGGAGCGCCGGGCCAGCCGCGGTCAGCAAAGGGCCTCGTGGCGCTGCGGGTTAGGGCTCGCTAGGCGATCGCCAGGGGCGCTGCTTTATAGCCCGCAGATCACGGTTGACATCTTGACATCCGGCTGCGCTGCTAGCTGCATGCGGCAATCAGACGCACTTCTCACGAGGACTGCCTAGTGACTCAATCCAGAACCCGAGCGGTAATATTCAGACAAATAAACACAAACACAACCGAAACGCCTGCTTTTAGATCCGTCCAAATCCAATCTACCTCTTCCTCCGTCTATACTCCCAGAACCACAACCACAACCAGTCTATATGAACGTCGCAGGCGTTGGCTTGACCTCCGCCGACGCCGCGCTTGGGTCCTGTCCCGGCGCGCCATCACTCCCTTTCGTACTGTTGGCAGCAGCACCAGCAGCAGTACCGCCGGCCGGTTTGGCCATCGACTGCGCCAGCGTCATGACAAGAGCCTTTGCGATTGCAGCGGCCTTTGCATTCGCGGGTCCTCCTGCCGGCGCACGTTTCTGTGCGCCCAATAACGGACTCGGGCTCGGCGATCCCGGCATATTCTGTCGGCTGAGCAGGCGTGCCATTCCGGCAGCAGCAGCAGTGGCAGATTTTGAGTTCGAGGCTGGTGTTGAGGCGCTGCCGATCGATGCTGTTGCTCCTGGTCGAGCTGCCGGGGTAGGAGTAGCAGCAGCCCGAGGCGTCGCGCTAGATGGACCACCACCACCGCCATTGTTGCTGTTCTGCAGCTGAGCTGTGATTGTCTGCTGAAGCAGCTGCAGCGCCTTGAGCGTGTCCTTGTTGATCGGTGGTTTCGGAGTCGAGGGTTTCGAAATCGAAGGCGACACGCCCAACACTTTCGGTCTTGCCTTCGCTGACAAAGGAAGTGACGTTCTTGCTAACGCTGCAAGTCCGAGAGCGGTCGGCGTATTTGACCCACCAGCAGCACCAGACCTCGCCGCAGCCGCCTGTGCCAGCGCAGCGAGCGCTTTCCGTTTATCTTCCAGCTCCCTGTCTTTACTCTCCCTCTCAGCTCGATCACGCTCCCGTCGTTCCTTGTCCATCCGTTCCTTCTCTTCCTTTGCCCTCCGCTCGCGCTCTTCCTTTTCTTTCCGTTCTCGCTCGCGACGCTCTTTTCGTTCCTGTTCCCGACGCTCTCGGGCAAGCGGTCTGTTCTTCTTGGCCTCTCGCTCAGCCACCAATTCTTCGTCAAGACCCCACAACCATCCTTTTCCTTCTTTAGCAAGCTTCACAAAGACCTTGTTTAGCGACAGATTATGGCGCACAGAGTTCTGCCACCCATACTGCGCGTATCTGTAATACGGAAATAACTCCTGTATAGCCGAATATATCTCGGCAAGCGACATTCCGCGCTCGCTGGCGAACGCGCGTAGCGAGGCTTCGATCAAACCGGAGTATGAATTCGGAGGCTTTTCGCGAAACTCTGGCGGTATTGAAGACGGAGATGGTGGAGTTGGGTGTCTTCGTTCTGGCCGACGCGTGTTGGATTTGCCGGGCTTTGGAGTAGATAATGAGGTGTTGTCCATGGCGGCCAGTAACGCGGGGTCCGTGGGTACACTTGGCAGGAGATCGCCCAACTGACCCAGTCCGCTTCCAGTTAGCGCTTCAATCATGCGGAGGTCACTGTCCTGCAGCGGTTCCTCGTGCGGATCTAGCTGATGATCCAGTTTAGAATCCAGCTGTGCGTTAAGCTGTGGATGCAATTGTGAACTTAGTTGTGGATCCAACTGTGGATCAAGCTGTGAATGAAAGTTCATATGTGCGTGCTGTTCGATCTGGTCATGCATCAACTCCTGTCCGTGTCCCGCAAGATCCAACGCGTTAGTCTCCGACGGTTCCGCAAATAACCTCTCAAACGCCTGCGCTTCCGCAGTCGCGCGCTCTTCTTCAAATTGAACCTGCAGAATATCGTTGTCGTCAATCCCTAGTTCTTCTTCTTCAGCAGCAATAGGTTCTGGCTTGACTTGTTCGACATCCATCGTCGTCTCTGGGGTGGTGTCAAACGAATCCAGCGGGGGAAGGGATTTGGCGTCCCGGAACGAGATCGCGTCCGCTGGCTTGATTGTCTGTGACGGCGAGGATTCGTAGGGCTCGAGACTTCCTGAACTCGGAAGGAGGAACGTAAACCCAATCTGTCCAATCTGGACACGGGAGCTGCAAAATACATGTAAGCTCGGGATTTCTCTACTCAACCGACCGACAACGTCGTCACATACCCGTGAGTAAGCGAGACCGTAGCTTCCCTCTCAACAAACACGTCGTCAACAAACGCGCCATTCCGGCCCAGCACCGAGAACTCAAACCCCTGGTTTGCGAAATTATAAAATATTTTGGCGTGCCGACGCGAGATCGCCTTGGCGGTCCCGAGATGTACATCGATGCTACCGCCGCCGCTGACGGCGGACGGTTTGTTGAAATCTAGCTTTGAAGGGCTTTGAGAACGCGAGGTGCGGCGCGAGGGTGTCATTGCCCTCTCGTTCTCGTCATTATCAGCGATATTATTCCCATGGCTGTCGCGAGATGAGGAGGTATTGGTACCGCTTTCAGCAGCGGAACCGGCGGTTGCGGGCTCGATACGACGACCCATGACGACCTGAAGCGTCTGCACGTAAAACGTAAACGACGCAAAATCGAGGCGCGCGTACGCTGAAATGCGCGACTCTGAAATAGCCCGCTGAGTCGGTGGAAGCAAATTCCGGTTCGCGACAATCGGGTCGAGATCATCATCCTCAAACCCAAGATCAGCGTCGTCGAATTTGACCGCTTCGTCCATGATCTCGGTCTCGTCTGCCGGATTCGTCGGCGGCGGTGGTGGTGGTGTCGGGCTGAACCCGCCGCGGTCGGACAATGCCGGGAACTGGAACGAGACAACGTCGAGGTCCATTGCGCCTGTGTAAAAGCCGGCAGCGGTCGCGAAACTCGCTGCCGGGCCTGGCGACAGCGAGAGCGACATCTCTCTCGAAGTTTGGTCGGCTGTCGGCACACGCGTAAAAATAAAATGTGTGTGCCGGACGCGCGCTGCGGGGTATATGTTCCTGGCTCAAGTGTATGTGTGTGTATACAAATACTGGTGTTCCTATAAACGAAGCCGAAGACGCGTTGGGATCATCCAAGTGTTGAAGTTTCCGTGTCGGGAGTTCTGCGCGGCGTAAAAATTTCAAACTTTCAAGAAATTTCAGGGTCCCCAGCGCATTTTTCAGCACGGCCTGAAGGTTGTGGCATGGTTGCTTGTTCGGGAAGGACATATACAGCAGAATTATGCACCTGCGTCGACAACTTCTACAGTTTACGCACCGAGATATACAGTCACTATGGCAAAAGATTAATGGTAGTATGCTATATACACAAGCGGCAAAATCACAAATATACAATACAAATAGGAAGCAACAGCAAAGAAATAGGGGCCAAGAAACAACAATTCCCAGGCGCGAAAAGAAAAATACTCCAAATGAACACAGAACTTTTAATATGCATTACGCGTTATGCTGCAGACAACGTATACTTCAGCTATGCAACAGTGCTTCTACACCACGGGCTGCCCCTTAACCAGCGCTCAGACCGTGATGTCTGCAGAGACACCATCTTCCTGTGTGGACTTGGGCAGCTGCTGAGACTGCAATACGATCACCTCAAGCTCGGCGCATTTCTCAGTCCTATTACGTCGTTAGCAAACGCTGTCATACGGCAAGTTTCTTAAAAAGTACAGTACTCACAATCTCTTGATCTCCATGTTCTTCTCTTCAGCCTCCTTCTCCAGATTCGAAATATTGCGCAAAATCTCGCCCTGGTCCGGCAGCCGCTTGATGATCCCCATCAGCTCGTCCACTTTGGCAGTAGCAGCCCGCGCCTTGCCGGTCACCACCGCGTTGCGCTTTTCCATCTCCGCGAACCGCCGCTTGCCGAGCGCCAGCTGCTGGGACTGCTGCCTGCTCGTGTCGCATACTTGCACGTATGCGGATTTCAGGGCCGCGTATGTGGTCAGCAGCGAGTGCGTCGAGAGTATCCGGGACTTTGTCTCTGCGATGTTTTTGGCCATGGTTGTGGCTGCGATTGAGTCGGCTGGGGCGGTCGGTGAGGGTGCGGTCGTCGTGCAGGATGATTCGGCTGGCGTGAGGACTTCTAGTTTGGCTGTAGCTGGAGGCGGCGAAGGGGTAGGTAACGGGCCCGTAGTTTTTTCTCCGGTAGCAGATGCCACATCCGCGGATTGTCTATCTTCTGATGATACCCGGTTGATAGAACCATCTGCGTACTCAGGAGTCTCGTAGGGTGGTGTAATAACTGATCCGCTTCCGTCCAGAATCTCAGCCTTGACCACCTTTTCTTCTTCTGAACCTGCTGGCTCTGTCGTCGACGGCGGCGGCATATCCTGAGTCAGCTCGTGCAGCCATTTGAAATCGCCGGCCATGTGCTCGTCGTTCTCGGCGTTGTTGGGCTCGGTACTACCGCCGCGGTCGCTAAACAGCTCGTCGATCTCGCGTTCCAAGTCAGCGGCACCCATGGCAGGCGCAGCAGCAGCAGATTCATCCGCATGCTTCACGCGCTTAGCCTCACGTTGTAGCTCGTCTGAAGTCTCTGCCTCGATCGTATGCTTCTCTGATGCTGCAAGCACTAAAGCGTCAAGCGTCGCATCGTCAAAGGTTTCATTGCAGTCAGCGGTTTCACCCGCGTCTGACCCTGAATCTGCACCTAGCAAAGCCAGAATCGTGTCGACATCTGTCGACGAAGGGTCAGGATCGCTCGTTGTGCTCGGGAGATATTCAATTGAGACTTGGATTGACGGTGATGCGGCGTGTGACGACGGCATCGCGTCAGGCGTTGGATTTGAGGGCTGTTCACTCTTGACTGCTTCGGTCGACTAGAAAAAGAAAAATTTTAGTTAGAGATATTGTCAGAACTCGTCAAGATACAAATCTAGCACGTACCATTGGGCATATAGATATAGTCGCGTCTGGACGTGGTAAATGAGTGTCGATTCAAAAATCGGTGGGAGAATCCTTTGCACAAGATACAAGTCGCGCCAACCACGCAAACGTCGCAGAATCGGGTGGAAAAGGAAGCAAACAAAAGAAGACACAAATGCTACTACTAACTACTTCACTATCAGCATATATCTGATAAGTGAATCAACACCGAAATTGTATGTATGTATATGCAAAACTGGGTTGAACCTGTTAGATCGCGCTACAGGAAACATCGACCTTTTCTAAAACTTTTAGGTTCCGCAATATTTTTTAAGGTTTGAGCCAACTTTGGCCTTTGCTTTTATTTATTTATTTTTTTATATTTTTGTTTTAAACCACTTTATATGACGGCGCGGTGACAGTTGACTATAGGGCACGTTAGCGGTCAATTTTCTCAATGATCAGGTTTTATTCCCATGTACCATGCCGTCGAATATCCGCTACTTCCTCGAGGGAAGAGACCTTTCCAAAGTCCCGGAGCAAGAAATTATTCGTGCCGCCCAGGATGGTTTGATCATATCCAAAGTAGGAAGAGTCATCGTGAAGATCACAAGTACTGCTGTCGTGAAGATTGGCGTGGACGTGCCACTGCAGGAGGCCCAGAATATGCGATACATCTTTGAACACTCGCAAGGGAAAATACGTGTTCCACGTATGTACCAACATTTCTGCGTAGGGGCGATTGGCTACATTGTCATGGATTACATCGACGGAACGTCTCTTGACGCAACACCTTGGCCGAAACGCACTGCCGAGGAACAGGAACAAATTGTGATTCAGATTATAGAAGCCCTCGAATGTATGCAGAGTATGCGCAGTAATACGCCTGGACCGGTAGAAGGAGGTATACCGATGGGCGGACTTTTCACATCCTATGGTGCTTGCAGGACATTCAAGACTGCGGCCGACATGGAGCCATGGTTCAACCAGAAGCTCAATATCTCTCAAGCTAGATATGTTAGCAAACCTCGAAACGTGAACGGAAAGTTCGACGACTTAGTCATGTGCCACATGGATTTCAAGTTGAGGAACCTCCTTTTGGACAAGGCGGGACGGCTATGGATACTGGATTGGGCCTGGGCCGGTTTCTTTCCTCCGTCATTTGAACGTGCGAGCCTTTTGCACTGTCAAGAGGGTGAACCGGATTATGAGTTTGTGAAACATATCTCACACAGACTTGGATGTATTCCATACGACGAAGAACTTGTGGAATCGCTACTATGCGTTTACCAAGTCAATGACGGTCCCTTTGAAGGTTCGCACATAACTTCGGGAGACCTGTTGGAGACAACATGACTTTTAGACCTATCATCCGTAGACCGTATACCTGATATCCTACTACTCTCTGGGTAACAAGCCTAAGTCTCTTGATTTGCAATACATAACGTGGTACCCATACCGCTGACTCATGTTAATCGAATGACAATTAAGCAGTACAACGACGCAGCTCGGCGGACGGCAGGGTAAGTACGCCATATTCGCTACAACGCCGGCTCGTTTATAGCATAAGTGGAGCGTAATAATACACTGTTATTGCGACTAACACCTTCGTCATTTTCAAAACCCGAATCTCACAACAGTTCAGACTCCACTTGATTTCTATCCGACCTATCGCCCAAGTGTTCCTTTCCTGTCATGCCTAATCCTCATTTTATTCCGTCTACACTCTTAGCAGACTCCGCAACGCTGCAAGTGTCTGCTATTGTCGTTGCTGGCCATGCTCCTCTCCCTTCCGAACTGGACAGCCAAGTATTAGTCAACCACTGGACCATATACCTCGATCTCGGAGCGAACGGTTCCATACGCCTTGATATGTTGCCAGACCTTATACCAGGCAGACGGGGCACATTGGCCATTACACGCCGTGGTTACGAATTGTCAAATGATGTAACGAAAACGCTTTCTTTTCCAGCAAGGCCGAACCTCTACGTGGGAGAAATTCTCAATCGAGTTTTGACACAAGGATTTCAAAATTATTCATATGGGGAAAGGATGTTAGAGTGCAGATACTGGGTGTACACTGTCATGAAAGATTTTCAGAGAGCTGGTTATGTTGCGGGTACTGGAGAGGAATCTTTTCAGGTGCTCCGCTCAACGTGGGGAGCGGGAGGGGTGCGGCTAGCGAACACACCGACATGGACGGAAGGAACGTTTGAATGAAGAACGCTTGGATGAGAACGCTTGGATGAGAACGCTTGGATGAGAACGCTTGGATGAGAACGCTTGGATGAGAACGCTTGGATGAGAACGCTTGGATGAGAACGCTTGGATGAAGATACTTTAACTGCTGTCCTTTAAGGATATGGCAAATACCACTTTTTTGAGAACGCTTGGATGAAGATACTTTAACTGCTGTCCTTTAAGGATATGGCAAATACCACTTTTTTGAGAACGCTTGGATGAAGATACTTTAACTGCTGTCCTTTAAGGATATGGCAAATACCACTTTACTTCAACTTACATGACAGGGTCTGGATTTTAGGCTGCTGAATGTTCTGTCACTCACTCACTTCTGCCTTACGTTTTACAGATAGCTTCGAATGACTATTAATTTTCCATTTCCTATGATAGACCTAGTGCAAGTGACAATTGTCCTGCTACATGTGATCGGCAAGCGCTTCCTGGAACCGGAGTCTCAGATTTATTATACTACACTTGAATATTGGAATGTGAGAGTAGAGATTTAGTTCTAGTTCTAACTTCTATAACAAGCCACAATGAGATCCTAGCAAAACAAAAAACAAAGCGAGTAGACAATTTTAGGGTCCGAATTCCATGCAGCTTCAGTTGTAACAAAACCAAAATGCCGTAACAAACAATAATCTAATTCCGAATGCGCCAGAAAAGAGGAGAATAATCACAAGAGCGCGCAACGGAACAAAAACAAAAGCACAAGATGAAATGGAACACGGAACTGACTGCTGTAACAGCGCGAGTCAGAGCGTGCGAGGCCGACCGCCGGAGCGGGACGGATGCAGGGCGCGAGTGCGCGAGTGATTTCGGTAGCATCTATAATGCAAATAATGCCGAAAGTACCGATTGCCATAGGAACGACACGAGTAGAGACATTGCAGGGGATTGGTGGAATGGATGGAATGAGGGGAGAGCAGGGGTGAACAGCTTCGGGCTTTAAGCGGCATGGGTCGCGCGTTCGGCGAAACGGATGCTGTCCGGGACAGTGGCGAGACGCTGCAGAACGGACTCAAACCCGATCTTGCCAATCGCGGCGTTTTGGCGGAACCGGTCGACGGACCAGTCTTCGATTTTGTTGCAGAGACGCTGGAAGGTGGCGTAGGCCTCGATGCGCGCGGTCTGGTCGAACACGGTCTTGGTCGGGTCCGCGGCATGGGCCCGGTACGTGCAAGTCTCTTGGACCGAGAGGAGATGGTTCATGGTCAGGTTGACTGAGCGCAGGGTCAGAGTGCGCGCGACCGGGTCGGCTTCGGAAACCTCGCGGACGTAGGAGATGTTGGAACCGCCGACGATGGCGAGCAGCCAGCGCGGGATGTTCTGCTTGCACGTAATGAGACGTTCGGTCGTGAGGATTCCGGTCGCGGGGTCGATTTCGCGACGGAGCACGTCGACCGCGACGACGTGCGTGGACATCTCGTTCGGATACTTCTTCCACGCGGAGGCGGATACCTGCACAAACAAGTCAGCACCGGTTCGGGTTTCACGGGATTGCAGCGGGCGGGGGTACGTACGTGCGACCAGGAGTAGTCAAAAGAGCAGGTTGATGAAAAGAACTTCATGGTGGGAAGAGGGATGGAGAGGGTGGCGGATGGGGATGGGGGAGGGGGAGGGAGGAAGAGGGTGGGAGGAAGAGATATGGAGAAGGTGAGACGCGAACCGCAGCGCTGCGCACGCGAAAGCTTTTGTGCGCACGCGACGCCGCGCTGATTGGCCAAAGCACTCGCCACCCTGCGCCACTGAAGCACGTGATAAGTGGCAATTACGGCACAACTGCGTAATTACATGAACTCTAAAGCCGCCGCAGTGTGCGCGGCGCGCACCGCCACCAATCTTCTACAAACCCTGTAAGCCCTAGCAATTTATATACCCTGTGAGCCCTCTATCTCTCTACAGTCCAGCAGATCATGTAATAGTTATAGTATGCATTGGTCTCTATAAACAGCAGCCGACTACTGGCTACTTCTTTTTGCCCCCATACTGCTCCAGAACTGGCCAGTACGGATCAAGATCTGCCTCTGTTAGCGCTTGCCCAGATTCTGCCTCTGCCATGATTGCTCTATAGCACCAATAGACAGACAGACAATAGACATTCAAACACTGCAAAGAAAAACTAACCTGACGGCCGCGCTCGATACGACCTCACGATGTACTTTCCGTCCTTGCCCGTCCGCCTGTCCTCCGCCTGGGCGATATGTCGAAACATATCCAGCACTTCCTCCACCGACGCTATTCGTGATTTTCGTCAGCACATTCGTCCTCGCACAATCCAACCCAACACACTCACCCGGCTCAACTCCCGCCTGCTCTAACTGCTGTCGCAGCATGGCAATATGCATCTGCAGCATCGTGTAGTTCTTGTTCTCTTCCGACACATGCTCGTTCACTGCCTTCTCCAGCGCCGCGACCTTCCCAGCCTGCGCTTCCAGCGTGCGCTGCGAGTTTGCACGGCCGGCAACAAACGCGGTTTTCAGCTTCTTGTCAAACTCCTTGCGCTCCTGTGCTGACTGGTACTGTTCCAGCAGCAATGCAATTAACGAGACCATCAGTGCCACGTCGCGCAGCATGTTCGCGGGTGACGCGCCTGGGGATTGCTGCTGCTGCTGTTGATGCTGATGCTGCTGAGAGAATTGTGGCGTTGGCAAAGATCCGCTTGCTGTGAATCGCGAAGTCGGAAACGCTGCTGCAGGTGACGGGCTCGTGGTGGGTGGAATTGCAGCAAACTGCTCCGGCAGCGCCGACCGGTTCGAGAAGTGCGACGGTAGGCCTGCAGTTGAATCGCTTTTCCACCGCATAGTCGTAGTCACGGGGTTTCTGATTGTTGCTGGAATTTGTAGACGCATCCTGTTTGACGATATTATGCGAGGCCCGAAAGAGACTCTGAATGCTGATGCCATGACGGGGCTATGCTATGCTATGCTGTATATAGAACTTTAGGACTTTGATGTAACCTCACCGAGCAATTCAGTTCGTGAGTATTGCGTTATGGCTATCAAGGAGAGCAACCAATTATTTTAACTGTGAATCCGGCAAAACCGCGGTCTTATAAGTCTCTAATTACACTGCTTGGAACGGAATTGTGTAGCGATCAGTTCCATAATTCGATGCGACGTCTCAAATTAGGTCACGTGATCGGCTTAACAGGATTAACACATCTAAAAAACCACTTTATGTATAGGAAATGCAGGTGCTTCAGTAAATTGTATATTTTGAAAATGGCAACTAGCTAATAAGTAACTGGTTACAAGTGCAAGCAGTCAGCTGTTGACTCAGTTGAGTCAGCTCAGCAGCTGTTGAGCTGGCCGACGTAGCCGTCTGTAAATGACGGTGGGTGATTAAAAAATTCAGTTGCCATGCCAGATCAGCTACTCCAGCGTGAACGAGCTCGCCGTCAGATACTCCTCCAGCGTAGTCAGCTTCCCGCGAGCCTGAGACGCGGTCCATTCCACCTTCTCTTTCGTATCTTTCCCGTAATACCCATACTCTTCAAAGAATTTCAGCATGTCAGCCAAGTAGTCCGCCATCAAGGGTGGCAAGAACGATTTCCACATATCCTCCGGAACTTGACGGTACACCACGGTCTTGCCCGTTACCTTGGCCATTGTATCCACAATCTCCTGGAAAGAATACATTTGCGTCGCACAGCAAAGAACTTTCCCTTCGTATGCCGAAAAATCAGCTAGGATCGCGGCAACCCACTTTCCCAGATCTCCAAGCGTGTCAATCATAGGGATCTGCGTCTCAGGCCGAAGAGGAGTCGCTAGAGTAAACACGCCGTCCCCGAATGATCGAGGTTTCATACTCTCGGTGTACGTTGCCATGAACGATCCCGGGGCGACGAAGGCGCTGCGGATAGGCAAGGTGCGAACGTACGCTTCCGTATCAGCTTTGCCGTCGAAATGGCCCATGTGCTTCAGAGCACCTCCGGAAACGTTCCCTGCGTGCGTCTGGGTTGAGTAGATAAAAAACTGAGCACCCGAAGCCATAGCAGCGTCCGCGAGCGCTTTGCCGTCCTCGCGTTCGTGCTCAAGGGTGCGACCGTCGTAGATACTGATATGATTCGCAAACACGGTATGCGCGCCCGTGAACGCTTTGACCAGCGACTCGGAGTCGTTAAAATTGGCAGATACCATCTCGACGCCTAGCTTTGATAGCTCAATAGCAGCGGGTTTGGTGACGTCGCGCGTGATTCCGCGGATCGCGTATTGCTGGCTGAGTTCGGGATCGCTGAGGACGGCGTTGATGACCGAGTGGCCCTGGCTGCCTGTAGCGCCGGCGACAACGAGAAGGTTCTTCATTGCGGTTGTAGACTTGTAGCTGTATCGTGAGTTGCTGTTTTCTTGTTGAGTTACCGAGAGCAGCAAGTATAGAGCAGGGAACAGAGAACAGAGAACGGGGGACGCGATGGCTTTATATACTTCTACCCCGCTCGGCAAGACCAGTCCCGTCCGCCACTGATAGACGATGCAACCAGCGGCCGGCTTGCATGGATTAGAATGGCAGATGCTAAACTGCTACTTATCGCTGCAGCGGCAGGACTGTTTCCGCCCCGATCAGGGTCCCGAATCGTCGGCGGTCGGCGTCAAACCCCGCCGACGCTCTTTGTGTTTTAATCGCCGCCAAACGCCGCAACCTTAACTTTTAAACTTCGGCTTTCGTCCGCGCAAAATCCGCGTCGAGTTAGGAGACTTAGGGTAACCAAAGGATTGTTAACTCCACAGGGACCAGGTATTTCTGAAGACATCGACGAGGCCCTCTTTATTTTACATTTCTACATTCTTAGTCTTACTACTATGGTTGGCTGGCCTGGTTGCTAACTTGCTATCAGTAATTCAGTATCAAGTGGACAAGTGCTTTAGAGTATCACCGTTTATAGCAGCGCACTAGATCAAAAAAGGGGGCCAGCATGCAGGCCGGATCTTGATTTTCAAGTATATAGCACACTAGATCCACTCTCGACGGCCATCAAAACTAAGCAGTACGCAGCAATATATTATATCTGTTATAATTTATATGACGCAAGCATGCAAGCGTCTAACCATCCCGGTAGCAATCCCTGCAACACCATTCCCAACACCGCGCGCCTAGGTGTACGTATGATAACTCGCATAAAACAATCCCGGAGGAGTACACGCGCCCAACGCCCGCCGAGCATGGCTACTGATGAGCGTCAACCCGTAGTTATACGACGCATTGACCCATCCGAAACCCTCCTTCGCGACGCCCTTGAAATCCGCGCCCTGGTTTCCATACTCGGCGTCGACTCGGTGCGGATCAACCGGGCGGGTAACGTCGTATTTCTCGACTACGATGCCGTTGAAGTCGACAAACGCTTTCGTCATCATGTACAGCCATCGGTACGTCAATCGCGCGGCGTCTTCGCCATATCCGTACCGAATCAGCCCGTCCCACGCCAGAATCTGCTGCGGTGCCCATCCGTAAGGGTAATCCCACTGCCGGTTAGGCCGTCGCAAGCCGATCGCGCCGCGAGACTTTTCTGTGCCGGACACGAGTCCTCCAAATTCTTCAAACTTGGGAATGCCATCTACGACGAGCCTGGCGGCCTGTTTGGGGGACGCGCAGCCGGACCACATCGCCCAAAACGTCGTCGCGGACTCGTAGTCTGATTGCGCTCGCTTCACAGTGTCGTAGTCAAAGTACATGCCTTTCTCCTCGTTCCACAAATACTGATCAATCATCATCTTGCGTTTGCGCGCGCGTCGGTCCCACGCCGCAGAGGTCTCGACCGTACCGTCATCCAGCACAAGTTTATCACCAAACTTGCGGCGGATTGCGTGCGAAATATCTACTTCGTATTTGTAGAGCAGACTGTTGAGGTCAATTGTAGCCAGATTCGCACAGCGCTTCTCTAATCTGTAAGATGTGTCGTGTCCTGACTCACGCACGGCGCGATCGTGTAAAAAGTATTCGTCCAGCTCAGGCTCTTTTATAACGCCGTCGTTGTAGTTTTTCTGAAACTCCTCAAGCGATACGCCATTTTTATCCGCAAACGGCTGCAATAAATGCGCAAAGTGCGATGCTTCGGTCTCCGGTGGAACTCCCAGACCATCTGGGCGGTATCGGGATAGGCCCGTCTCTTTGTCAAGTCTCGGAGAAGACATCCACACTTCATAGTACTCTTTGATAGCCGCTTTGATTGACTCGCGTAAGAATTCGAGAGAGTCTGGCTCATGCTGTATGCGATCGTAAACCCGTAGCGCCATGTCGGTCAGAAATGGTGGCTGCGTGCGACACAGGTAGTACGATCGGTTTGCGTTGAGAATCTTGCCGTAATGCTTGATTTCAAAAACAAAATTCTCAACCATCCCTCGCGCCAGCTCAGGCCGATTGTCAACAAGCAGTCCTAGGGCGATCATGTATGAATCCCATCCGTACAGCTCGTTGAATCGTCCACCGGGCACAACAAACGGCTTTCCACGCAAGACAATTTCGCCGGTATTCTCGTCCTTGACATGGTCCATTGCAAGAGCAAGTAAACCCGGTCGATCGTTGACAGACTTGACCCATTCCGGCGTAATTTTCTCTGGCAAGTACTCCACGTCCAGATGCATGTGCGGCCGCTTTTCGCCTTCCTTCTTGTAATACTCAAACTGCTCTTCTTCGCCATGCGGCACATATATGCGAGGATTCTGGTTCGCCGACCGGTTCTTTGGATCCACTGCAACGATTTCCAGGGCAGACGCGTCGATGCGGCGGGTCAGCGAGTCCCAGAACTGCGTGCGGATCAGTCTCGATAGCCGATGGACAGGGTTCTCAGAAAGACGCTGTTCGTCCAAGATAATAGCCTTCCGGCCGTATTCTTTTGCAATCGTGAGCTCTTGCAGCAGGTTGGAAAGCATGTATGTGCCGCGAATGTCGAACTTGTTGTAGCCGTTCGAGTTCGCTGTGCCGACTTGAAGCACTTTGGGACCGAGATCTTCGATCGTGATCTGCATGTTGCCGTCCGTGTCTTCGCTCTGTAGCAGGGCCTGCAGAGTGGCCTCGACGTTGATCAGGAACTTTCGCGGAGTCATGGACTGGGCATCTGAGAAAAAGTTAGGAATTTGGACGGATCGATCGTCGACGCTTGCGGATCGTGTGGCACGCACCTTGAGACGCTCGTCGACGTGGAGTCGACCGCAGCTCTGCCGTGAACGCTGTGTTAGGCGCATGCACCTAAAATACCCTGTTAGCAACTCTAGCCCTTCTATAGTTGCTCCGGATCGCAGATCGCAGGTTGCAGATAATGGTGGTGGTGGGGGGGCGTACCGTGCTCATGGTTCGCGTGCGCACGAGGTTCTGGCCACGATGCGTGGTGATGTCGCGATCTGGGCCATAGTAGACCTGGGCGACCGAGAACGGGTCGACAGAGCCGGTCGAGGAGACGGACGAGTGGCGCGAGGAGCGCGGTTGTGCTGAGAGATCGGCCATGGATGGCGTTGGACGTCGACGACGTGGACGAGGACGCGTGGAAACGGGGTTGAAATGCCGTGAAGATGTGATTTCCGGCGGCGAAGAAGCGTGAAAACTGCGGCCGGCGGCTTGCGGAGGCTGGTATTGCTGTGATGCAGGTTCGATCGCAGGGCGAATTGCTGGAGATCAAGTCCACAGCTGACGGGGCCGTCTTTATACGATGGCAGCTGCGTTATTACGGCGTTATTTACGGCGTCGGCGGCGTTGGATCGACGCCCTAACCCTGGTCCGTGAAAGCCTTAGATATGATAGCTCCTGATAGTACAGAAGTACCCGTAGTATTTGCTTATACTAAGTTATACATGAGAAAATAAGAAGCAAGTAACTCCTACTCGTGCGCAGCTTCCGTCGTGCCGGGACAGTCGCGCGCCAGCTCGGCCGCGGACGCGTACGCGCACCCGCACCACAGACAGTAGAGATGCTCCGCGCGCATGTAGTCCACGACCCGCGCCAGCTTCTCGGCCGGCTCGAGACCTTCAAACTCGACCGCTTCCGGGTCTTCTTCTTCATCCTCATCCTCATCCGCGCTGTCCTGCTCGACTCGCGCGACGTCCGCTGACTCCCTTTGATCCTCATCCTCATCCTCATCCGCCTCGACCGCAGTGTCCGGCCGGTCCAGCATGCGCCGCCGAAGCAACGCATCGTCGCGCGCAGTCTTCTCCTTCACAACCAGCTCACGCCAGAGAAAGTTCACGCTCCTCAGCGTCGGCACGTCCCGCGCGCGCGTCTCGTCGTACAACACCGCCTCGAGCCGCGGGTCACGCGACACGTCCAGCTCGCGGCACATCTTCTGCGCCGAATGCAGCTGTGCGCGCGTGTGCTTGTCGTCTTGCTCTTGCCTCACGTGCTCCAGATACGTCTGCTTCTCGTCTTCTGCTGCTGCTTGGACTCGTGCCGCTTCCTCCTGGAGCTGCCGTAAGTGCTCGGCCTCCATGCCGATTCCATGACGGTCTGATAGTATTGGTTAGCATGTTACTCCATGATCAGCATACAACGTGTCCAAATAACTTACCGTACTTCAAAATCGGGCGTAATGGCTCGTGACTGCTATTATCCTCCACGTTCTCTTGTCTGCCTAATCGCTGTCCAGGCATAAATCCCATCTTCTTCATCATCGCCAGAGCAACGCTGCTTCCGCCCTCTGTTTCTTCTTCCAGATCTTCCGCATCATCTGCCTTTACAGTAAATAACGACGTGTCAAGTCCCTGTATGAGCTTCTCACGCTGGACTACCTGGGGAGGCAGCGTGCGCCCACGCAGTTCTTGCTCGCGCTCCTTCTCTCGACGACGTTCAGAATACGTCTTGTCGCGTGAATCTTGCACAGGCAGATCCGTGATTGCCATTTTCATGTAATCGTCTTCTTCCTCTTCTTCATCCTCTTCACTTTTAGTGACAACCTCAGTCGTACTCTGGCCAGCATCCGCAGCCGAATCCGTCCCGTCATCCAGCGTGGCTTCCGCAACATCATTTCCCTGCTCGTCCTCCTGCGTTGGCACAAACCGCGGTCGCCATGATCCTTCCGTCTTGGTACTCGTCTGTCGTACAGAATTTAATATATTCTCATTACTGTCACTATCTTCATCTTCAAACACACTCTTTGTGATCCGCCTTCGCTTCGTTTGATGATGTTTCGACCGGGAAGATGCGGAGGGGGCCGAAAGGCGGATTTTGTCCATTTCTGATCGTGTTCTTACAGATGGAGATCTCGATTTAAACAAACATCTGTGATCTGCAATTCTCAGATTAGAGAGCAGTCTCTATTGCACAATAAGCTATAAAGTATATATATATCGATGTATCTTTCGTGCATTCGCAAAAACGAACTGGTCGATATCAAGAATTAAATGGATCTTTGGTGGATAATTATCTATAATCCCTAACCCAATGCGCTTGTTCGCCGGGGATCACTTTCTTCCAGTCGATCATAGTTCCTCCGATCAACATATCTCGTTAATTGTACATATCTATCCACATATATCGAGTAAACACATTCGACAATTGACGGAATACCGCTCAGACATACTATGTCAGGCACCTCACGTCCAGCGGTAGCAAGACCGCCGGCGTCTTCTGCTGCCGCAGGTGTCGCCAAATATTACTACTCCGCGCCGAAAGTGGTGCCAGCGCCTACCACGCGAGTCGACATCTCCGGGGCGCTTCTTGATCTACTTGCTCGGCTTGATGTTCATGATGTGGATGAGACAGTGAATGAATCAAATGATTCTGCTTTAGTCGGTTCCAAGGACACTGCTGGTGGTGCTGGTGTTGGAAAGGCAGATGGAACAGAGAAGAAAGCTGCTGGCCAGTCGAAGAAAAATGTGAAGCGCGAGGCAAGGAAGGAGAAGAAGCAAAAACAGCATGAACATGATATTGGCTCTGAAGCGACTGCTTTGGCGGTAGGCGCTCCGACGAGACCGGCCGGCCGAGTTCCGTTTTGGTTTGAAAAGTATCTGTGGTTTCTTTCGAGCGATGGATATCTGGTTCTGAGCGGTCGGTATGCGCACCAATCTGCGCTGCTGCTCACTCGCCATTTGGGTCAATACGATATTGCAGTTTCGGCAGACGTTCCAGGTGCGGAAATTGTGATTGTTTTGAACCATTTGAAATCAGACGTCGTTCCGCCTGGAACGCTTGCGCAAGCTGGCACGCTGGCTTTGTCGACTTCGGTCGCGTGGGATACGAATGGTGTTGTGCAAGCGTGGTGGTGTCGGTCGTCTGCTGTTCATGTGAATACGAATGTGGAGGAAGCATTGGCTAGCGATAACGAGACTACGGAGCTCAAGTTTGATGTCTCGATCGATCAACGTATGAAAGTTGCGGTCGGCGTCGCGCCTATGGTCATGGGCTTTGGGTTTGTGTTTGTGGTGGATGAGGAGAGTGCCGGACGTCGTGGCAAGTTGAGAGTGCTGGACGACGACCAAATTTTGGAGGAAAAAACTGCAGAGATTCAGGAAGAGAGTCATATTGAGGCGGACGCTGGAAATGGGTCGGAAGAGGAAGATGAAGGACCGGCTGCTGGTACTTCAGACAACGAATCTGGCGATGACTCTGACGCTCAAAGTGAGGACGAGGACGATGCCGACGATGAAGAAGACGAAGATGAAGACAGTGCGTCTGAGGAAGGTACAATCAGTTCTACCGCCACTGCGTCTCGCGGCGAGTCACCTATTCCGTCTATGCTTCCACGCGGCAAGAAATCCAAACTGAAGAAGATATCTACAAAGTACGCAGCGCAAGACGCCGCGGATCGGGCTTTACGAATGCAGATCCTTGGATCAGCCAACACGAGTTCCCACCGAGTCGAGTCCGAACAAGCGCGGCAGGCCAAGCGGGCAATCCGGGAAGCCGAGGAGCGGGCGCAAAAGCAGCGAGATGAGGAAGAGAAGCTCCAGAATCGCAATCGGCGTAAGGAAGCTACAGAGGCTCAGAGAGTTCCGGTTCGTGCGGATGTATTGCTTGCGTTGAGTGATGAGGAGAAGGCAGAGGTTGTGCCACGAGATAGACTTGTTGGAAAGCCTGGACGGGATGACGTGTTACTTGCGGCAGTGGCAGTATGTGCGCCATGGCCGGCGTTGCATAAAGTGAAGTACAAAGTCCGATTGTTGCCTGGAGTGGGTAAGCGCGGAAAGACGTTGAAAAAGTGTCAGGAGTATTTTATGCATGGAATGGGAGGATCGATTGATCGGAAGAGTATGGATGTGGATCGATGCTGGCCTAAGGAGGTGTTTTTGATTGGGTCGTTGACGGATACGGAGGTCGGGTTGCCTGTGGGAGTGCAGAAGTTCCGGGCCGCGATTCCGAACGCGAGGTCGGCTGGGAAACCTGCGAGTAAGGGTGCGTCCGGAGGTGGTTCGAAGACTCAGTCGCACGGCAGTGGAAAGGGCAAGCCGGGAAAGAAGTCCAAGAAGTAAGGGGGTTTGTATATAGTGGATGATTAAATGATTAAAACTGTATAGTGTGGCATTGAATGAGATTAATCATACATCATGAGATAAAATGGGATGCGATTACAACGCCTGTTTTAGCCGCTCGGTGAACTTTGCTCCGGCCAATTGGAACGCGTTCATGATCTGGTAAATCGTTAGTCGATAGGTAAACTAGTACAGGTAGGAATGACAATGAGTACGTACGCCCTGTTCGCTAAAGTCGAGGTTAATGCTGGCGTCGTTTGTGGGTGGTCGCGTGACGCGGGTGGAGATGACGATGGGATCGGTTTCGAGGATGATGCCGTCGTCGACGGTCTCATCAACAGCGAGCGAGACGAGGTCGTAGTTGTCGATGATTGTGCGCTTGTCCATTGAGTGCTTGAGCAGGATCTCGAGGGAGTCGCGCAGGGCGAGAACGACTTGGTAAAGCATTGTCTCGTTCTCGTTGAGGCCGCCGACGACGTAGATGATGACGTCGACGACTTCCTTGTAGACTACGACATGGTTGTCGTAGAGGATGATGTCGGTGGCCTGTTTGTGGGTCTTGTCGAAGAGGCCCTTCTCGAACGCGCGCTGCTCCTTGATGGTCGGGTACGCGTTCGCGAACTGGTTGTGCGGATAGGGATGCGGCGGTTGGTAGTACTTTGTGAGGATGCGGTGGGAGTCGTTGTCGAGGACGAGGATCGCGTTGACGGTGAAGAGGGTGATGTTGGGCTGGGCCATGGTGTGGAGGTGTGGTAGTAGGTCGTAGGCGACTTACTGGATTGACTGAGTGGACTGAAGTAATGAAACTGACTAAACTGGCTGAATTGGCTGAATTGCTGGATATATATGTATGTATTGACGTGCTTGTAGGTCCCCTGTAGCAGATATCGCGATGTGGTGGCATCGGCGCGGTCGCGCTGCGGACGCTGTGCTATTTTGGCGCCGGATCCCGGGTTACCCGGTTGGCACCAAATGCAATTGCGTTTGCGCGGTTGTGCAATTAGGGCTAAATGTAGGGTTACGCAGCACGTGACCAGCCGCACGAGAACGCAGTCACGCAGCTACCGCGGTTTGCGCGCTAAAACGCGGTACCGCTCCGTGCTGCGGGCCCCAGAACAGCGCCGGCGCACAACACCGCAACTCAGCTCAGTCGTAAACTCGGGTCGCGTCTCTACTACGCATCTTCGGTTTCGTGTCCAGCAACGCTCAGCACAGCACATCGCCGCAATGAGAACCGAAATCGACTCCTTCTCTGGCAACAGAATCTACCCCGGCAGGGTGCGTATTTGTGGATTTTGGTCGTTGGTTGGGTTGGGTTGGGTTGGGTTGGGAGAGAGGAGGGGACGGCAGTGTGTGAGTTGGCAGTGGTGCGGTGAAGTGTGCAGGAATCAGCGAGGACAAGAGCCAGAATGGGATCGACAAGCAAGAACAGGATGCTCTCAGTAGTTTGGATTATTGTGCGGTCATTGTGTTTGTTGATTTGTTCTGCGTGTCGCGATGTTCCGAAACTGCCACTACCGACTGAATGCTGCCGGATCTACTCAAACTACCCCCCGAACCAAACCGACCGAGTGAGATCGCTATACAGAACTAACGAGTACAGGGCAAGCTCTTCGTCCGTGGAGACTCCAAGGTCTTCCGGTTCGTCGCGTCCAAGAGCGCGTCGCTCTTCATGCAGCGCAAGAACCCGCGACGAATCTCGTGGACCGTTCTGTTCCGTCGCATGCACAAGAAGGGAATCACTGAGGAGGGTGCGTATAGATTGTCATTTGCAAGACTGGTAGAAGAAGCGAGGCTAACGAGGAGCAGTGTCCAAGAAGCGCGCCCGCCGCACCGTCAAGCACCAGCGTGCTATCGTCGGTGCTTCGCTTGACGTGATCAAGGAGAAGCGCTCGATCCGCCCCGAGGCCCGCAAGGCCGCTCGCACAGAGTCGATCGAGGCCGCCAAGGCCAAGAAGAAAGAGGCCGACGCGAAGAAGAAGGCGGACAAGTCGAAGAACGTGCCGGCTGGCGGCGCCAAGTTCTCGAAGCAGCAGCTGAAGGGAGCCGCGCCCAAGGTCGCTGCGCACTCGCGTTAAGCGGACGTTGTTGTGTATTTGGGAAAATAATAAAAACTAAAGTTGAATATTGCACTCGTTGCACTTGCACTCGTGGGTTAGTTCAGCTGTTCAATGTATCATAAGACTTCACGCTTGTTTCTCTTTACACTCTTCTCTCCACCCACATACTGTTAATGGATCGGTCTCTACTGTTATTCTACTACTGAATTATTTATCATCACGATTTGATATGTACATGCAGTGCTGGTCTTGACACGTATTTCTACTTAACCCACCCACTTCACTGACGGGAGTCTTATACGAATTAAGTATTAGTAGTCGCACTCGTTAGATGCCCCGTAAGTGGAATTTACTTGCTATTTAGTAGTCAGTTGTAGTATTAGTAAAACCGGCAAACTGTTGAGCCCGTTGAGCTTGACAATTGACGGCGTTGGTGGGGTGTTGGGAGGATTATGATTATTCGAGGGCGTAGAGTCGAGCTAAGCCAGGAGAGCTTAGGCCGGCCGCGATAGTTCACGCGGCGCTGACTTCGTACTGATCCGCAGCATGGACGACTGTGTATAGATTAATTGAATGACTTTGAACGACCATTGAATGATATTAACATTGAAGAAACACTGAAAACATTGAACAGTGCTCAGAACCACGACATGTCCGTCTCGAGCTCGCGCAACCCGTCGCCGGCGTCGCTAGCTCGTCTGGCGACGACCTCGACGGGCTCGACGACGCCGTCGCCGCCGCCGCCAGATCACGAGAAGGAGAGCACAAAAGAGAAGCAGAACCCTCCCCGGCGCCGTCGGAAGACCGCAGACAGCAACAACAGCAACTACATCCCGCAGCTCTCGCAGATCGGCGGGTTTCCCAGGCTGTCGCACATCCGCCTGCCGGACTTCCTGCCACGACGGCTGCTCGCGTCCGTCGCGGCCGCCGAGACGCCTTTGTTGGAACCGGAACAGCCGGCGTCGCGGCCGTCGTGGATGCCCGTGTTTAGCCAGCCGACGTTGTCTTCGTTCTCGCCGGCGTCGTTCCCGACGGCTTTTCCGGCGTCTTTTCCCTCGTTCTCGCAGTCCTCGCTGTCGTTCTCGTTCCCGAGACAGCTGGCAAACTACTTCTTCGCCGATATCGACGACGACGGAGATACAGACACGCCAGGCGAAGTGCAGAGCGACGTCGGCACCTCGCCGACGCGCGATGATCCCGAGCGCGAGGCACGACGGCGAGCACGACGGGCTCGTGGGCTGCTGCGGCGGCGACGGGGCACGCCCGTGGTCGACGACACGCTGGGTCCCGGCGGCGTCGAGCATGCTGCTGCGGCAGCCGAAGCCGCGGCAGCCGCGGACGTGGGCGTTGATGTCGTGCTGAGCGAGCAGAAGGAGCAGGAGCTTCGACGGAAGATCCTCGCGATCCAGAACATGCAGGTGTCTGAGAAAGAGCGCGCGGCGAGGATGCACGCGGTCATGACGGAGGAGTATTACCGGCTGCGAGGGCGTGCCGAGGATCCCGCGACGATGATGACGGAGCTCGACTTTGACGACCTGGACGAACTCGATCCGTACGGCGACGACGACCTCGACGAGCTGTACGAGGACGAGGCGGCCGGGCTGACGAGCGAGGATAAGGCCGCGACGTGGTTTGACGAACACGCCGGCGTCCGAGGCTGCGCGCACTACCAGCGCGGCGTGAAGCTGCAGTGCTCGCAGTGCCGGCAGTGGCACGCGTGCCGGTTCTGCCACGACGAGGTCGTGGACTCGCACCAGCTCGTGCGCTACGAGACCGTGTCTATGCTATGCATGGCCTGTCTGCTGCCGCAGCCGGCTGCGCAGGACTGTCGCGGGTGCGGAGTCCGCGTGTCGCGGTACTACTGCGATATCTGCAAGCTGTGGGACGATGACCCGGAGAAGGCGATTTATCACTGCGCGGACTGCGGGATCTGTCGCATCGGCGAGGGCCTCGGACGGGACTTTTTTCATTGCAAGGTGTGTTTTTTCTTAACTAGTTCTAGTCCTAGTGCCAGTTTCAGACTAACAAGCAGACCTGCAACACGTGCATGTCCATCAGCCTCGAGAACGCGCACCGGTGCATCGAACACTCGACCGAGTGCAACTGCCCGATCTGCGGCGACTACATGTTCACGTCTACCCAGACGGTCGTGTTTATGTCCTGCGGCCACTCGATCCACCAGTCGTGCTACTACGAGCACACGCGCAACTCGTATAAATGCCCGACCTGCGCGCGCTCGGTGCTAAACATGGAAAGCCAGTTCCGGCTTTTAGACCGCGAGATTGAGCGGCAGCAGTTGCCTGAGCCGTACTCGGCCTGGCGCTCAGTCGTGTCGTGCAACGACTGTTCGGCAAAGTCGAACGTGCCGTTCCATTTTCTCGGACTCAAGTGTGACACCTGTCGGTCGTACAATACGGCCCAGCTGCGTCTGATCAAGCCCGAGGACGTGATGCAGGGCGTGCAGGGCGTGACGAGTCTGACCGTCGGTGGCGAGGACCGAGCACACGACCAAACTCAGGTCCCGGTTCCGGGGCAGGATCGTGACAACGACGGCGGTGACGGCGATGACGGCTCGTCCGACGAGGGCCATTACGAGGACAACCCTGACGGGCACACGAACGGGAACGTGTTCCACATGCCGGAACTCGAGCGGCTCTCGTTACGGATGCGCAGCATGAGTCCGGCGCTGTCGTCGCCCTTTCAGGCTCCGTCTCAGGCAACGCCACCGCCATGAACGGAAAAAGTGCCTCCAGATATGGCCCATATCTGCCGCCTCCTGCGTCTCATTCCGCCCTTTTCGGCCGTCTCGCTTGTGCAGGTTTGGTTTGTCCCGATTCTGCGGTGAGTTTGCTGCAGGAGAAAGCATGAGCAGCGTGCGGCGCGCTGATTCTAAGGGGGGCCCTGTGGACAACCTGCCCGAAACGGCAGTTTCCGCGCGCGTCGCGCCCCTCGCGTGACCCGCGTCGCCCAAATGCGGCAGCTTCCAGAAGCCGGCGGGTGCTGCCCGGAAGGTCTTTTTATAGGCCCGGATCCGTCGTTTTGCTTCACCGCCAACTCGGTTGTGATTTACGATTTCGGAGGGTTTTGTTGAACTGCCAAACCCTAGCAACCCTATCCCCTACTATCAACCACCACCACCTCCACCACGTATCTCGACATGGACACTCCCGCCAAAAAGGACCACCGCCGCTTCCGCTGCTCCTGGACCCAGTGCTCGAAGGCCTTCTCGCGCAACTCGGACCTGCAGCGCCACTACCGCATCCACACCCAGGAGCGACCATTCCCGTGCCCGTTTGCGCGCTGCGGCAAGACCTTCATCCAGCGGTCCGCGCTGACGGTTCACGAGCGCACGCACACGGGCGAGAAACCGCATGTGTGCATGCATCCGTCGTGCGGCAAGCGCTTTTCTGATGTACGTTGGTTGTCATACTGTTTATATGTTTACAGGGTATGCTAACATACGCCAGTCCTCCAGCCTGGCTCGCCATCGCCGGACTCACGTCTCCAAGCCCGGACTCACGTGCTCGTTTCCTGGCTGCGGCCAGCGGTTCTCGCGCCACGTCTCACTCATCAAGCACCTCGAGTTCGACCACGACTGCGATCTGCCCGCGTCGTCGTCGTCGCTGTCCTCTTCTTCGCACGTGTCCACTACATCTGCCTTCCTTCCGCCCTCCCACCCCAGCTCCATCCCCATGCCGACCACCCTTTCCTCGGCCTCGTCGTGCTCGTCGACCTCGAACTCGCCGCTAGACCACCACCAGCCGCACGCGACCCACCACTTCGCGTCGTCGGCCTACTTCTACGACGCCGCGCACCCGCGCCCGATGCTGCCCATCGCATACCCGTCGACCACGTTCGCGTCGCCGTACTCGTCCGCGCGCTCCACCGTCGTCCCGCCGCCCGGCCCGGCGTACCAGAGTTACCAGTCGTTCGTGCCCGCGCCGCTTAACCCGCCGCTGAGAGAGTACCTGCCGCGTCCCGAGTACACGCACCAGTACCCGCACGAGCAGCAGCACCAGGCCTACTCGGAGGCGTACACCTCGTATCAGCGGGCGCAGCCGGCCGACGCGCAGCCGCGGTCGATGCTGTCGACCTCGCCGGAGTAGAGCAGATAGAGGGGGTATATATGTATCATTATGAACAATAGGCGGCTGTATATGATCTGTACGAGTAATGTAATTTGCTGACCTGAGTCCTGAGTCCTGAACGAGAACCCGTTTGATTTGGTCGGAGTGCAAGTGCCCGCTGCCACTGTAACTCTGTGAGTCGCGTAGATGTTTGCAGCTGCAGCTGTTAACAGTGAGAAGAAGGCTTGGAGCCGCACGGCCCGGCAGCTCAAGTCCAACTTGTCGCAATAAAAATATCACAGTGAGCGTCCAGACGCCGCGACGCGTGGACTTTGTTGGCGACTGCTTTGCTCGCGGATTATTGCCACCGACTCGCTTCACGACCAAGTATTGTGCTGCTCTGCAAAACTGCATACTTTCAACAATCACCGTTCAAACACGATCAGGACTTCGACGTTTATGCAAACCATCCTTGATTTCAGCCCTTGTATCCGTCTGTGCCGACTCCCGAGGCGATACCCGCCGCTGTCCGCGAGTTCACCGCAAGTTTAGGAGGACCGCAGGAAGAGACGCAAACAAAACACGCCAACCAGAACCGGCTTCTTGCTCCAACTTTGAATCCAGGAGACAAAGTCTGGCTGCTGCCACGAGACATCAAGACGACCCAACTCTCGAGCAAACTGGACTCTAAGAAGTTAGGGAAACTTGAAGTTGAAAAGTAATTAGATTGAATGGATCGGAAATGGCTATCCTCTGTCCTTCAATTATTTGGCCTGTTATATAACTTCTTGCGTGTCAGTGTGTTATTCGGCTCACTCAACTCCCCGAAATCACGTTTTTTTGCGCTTCGTTCTCTGCTGATCTGCGCTTCTTGAGATTTTTAATGGTTTATCATAACATGCAGCTAATTTCCTGAATATATGCCGAAAAATGTTTACTATATTTGCTGAATACAGAATACACTAATTAACTAAAACAAAACTAGTATCAAATTTTGAATTCACAATTCCTGGCAGTAACTTATACAAAAATCAAAAGACTTTCAAGCCCCACACTTCATCTCCAGCCTCCCCAATTCTGCACATTCCGCATCTAGAATTTCAATCATTTGCTCCCCTAAATTAGGATTTTCGATACGCCATCGATTATCGGCCGGAAACACGACCTTCCTAAGGCTGGATACACAATCCCTGAGTGGCCGATAGTAGGTGGTAAATGTGTCCAGAGTCTTTTCGAAGCATCTATCGTCGCAAATGGCGAGATTTTTAGCCTGCTTAGCCGTCGTGAAACCCTCCTGGAACCAACATCTGTAAAATTCCTTATCAAGAAAGACATGCTTCTCATCAAACTGGACACAGATCCACAGCAACACCCAGAAAAACGACTCTAAGTCGTCCATGTAGCTGTGAACATCCCCAACCAGAACGTTAAGTGATATAAATGGTAATGTCCCGGTTATTGTTAGCCGACGGGAGCTTCCATCCGATGGCAGTGCATTGTCCAAATCAATAAGATAGGAATTTCTGTAATTGCCTGTAGCATCTTCTTGAATAAGCAGGTTGTGAACGGAGATATCGCCATGCAAAAGACCAGCTTTGTGGCGAAGTTGCTCATATCCCACAATACAATCGCGAAGACATTTTAGTGTGTTGACAATTGAGCTCGCTTGGCAAATTGACTTCCCCGCATCTTCAAACAATAGTCTCATGTGGATGCAATCCGGATTCACAAGCGTTGGTTTAACGTTGTTACCAACTTCAACATCCATTAAACTGGCAGCCAGTATGAGAGCAAGCTTGTTTGAAGTGCTTTCTCTCTCTAGAAAGTTCACAATGCCCCCTGTCCTCAGATCCAGACCGGAGCGTAGCATCCCGGCAACAGTCTCATCCGC
>JAJLTV010000103.1:0-47287 GCA_030568405.1 Myxozyma monticola | reverse complement strand
TTCACAGACTCTCATATAGATAAACAAAAGAATTCAGCATATCGCTGTTGAAACAGCAGGTTTAGGGCTTGTTTTGAGCTAGTATATTGAACTAGTCGTTGCTTTTGCTCACAGAAGCGCCTTGCTAGCTCAATTGGCAGAGCGTGAGACTCTTAATCTCAAGGTTGGGGGTTCGAGACCCCCGTGAGGCTTCTTTTTTTAGCCCTTGTTTACTCTTTTTCTATATACTCTATTTTTTGATCATCGTATCAAGATTTTTTCTCAATTGCTCTGCAATTTAACTGGAATTCACTATTCAGTCACACACTCTAAATGGTGCTGGATGCATGGCAGACGGCGGTGAGCGGTAGTATTGAATGCGATCGATTACGGTGTCGGTTTGCATGCAGACTACTGGAATTTGATACAATTGACTCCAGCGTAAGTACTGCAGGATCTCGTTATATGTATGGAGCCGGATAGATAACAGCAGCGTTTGATGAGCATCATAATATCAGCAGCGGTATAGGCGTGTAGCGGTCGTTGTATTTGAAAAAACAAGCTTGCATAAGATTCTGCGAAAAATTCCATCGTTGTATGCTTCCCAGCGAGTGTGAAATGTGAAGGTCGAGTTGGTGATGACTTTGAGACGAAGCAGAGACTGACAAATCTGTACAGTATCATCGGTCTTCGCTTACTCCGCACCACGGTGCAGACCGGGACGGCCGACAGAAATTAGAAACAGTGTAGTAAAGCAGGACCCTGATCGTGCTAAAAAAATGATGCCGCTGTGGTGTACACCTCCTGACGGTTTCTTGAAATGCCCTCAAAGCTTTTCGTACAAAGGAGTAACAGACGTGGTGGAGGGTATAGCACTGGCCGGCAAGCAAACGAAGCAATTGCATCATTAAGCCAAATTACGCAAAGTCCGCCTGACAGCCTGTTCGCGCGTCACCTGGTAAAATCATTGTCAGCTCGTTTAAAACTCGTATGGGATAGAAAACTAATTTGCAATTTTGGTCCATGTAAGTTAGTTACAACTTCAGTTGAAATCCAGCTCTTTCGAAATGTATGTATCACGCGACGGACAGCTCGAGCGCGTAACTGATATTATCAAAGATTGATGTCATCGGTCCTGACCCGGTGTGGGTCGACGGTAAACTCGATCTCGAGGTGCATGATTTCGAGATATCGATCGAGATCAAAAATTCAGGGGTAATTAATTTTGACAAAATCACGCTGTCGTCGTTCTCCAAATTAATGCCATCATTTACATTTCGCACCTCGCTTGAAATCCATATACTAAAACAACACGACCGCCAATCATATGACATATCATGCGCTTCTGAATCTACAATCATGCAACTCTGTCAGCCTGTCAGCTTTGGGGATTGCACCGGTGACGACATGTCTTGGTTCCGTGTCCGCGAATCGGAGTATATAAAGGGCTTGACGTGGATGACTTGGACAATTTGTACCTCATCGCACACACATATATTGACACAATCAAATCAATAAAGCTTTCCTCCCCTCCTCCCCTCTTCCATCCCCTCTTCTCCTTTTTCCTCCTCTCACACGAATCATGTCATCTCAATTATTAGCTCGTGCCGGCAACGACGCAATCGGAGTCAACCCCAACACCGGCACTGACATCCACTTGGTCACAAGTGGCTCGAGTTGGTACTGGACCGTATTCAGTATCATGGGTGCAACGGCTCTTGCATATACGGTATTAGCTTACCGTGTCCCACGGCGTGAACGGTTTTTCCATTATACTTCTATTGGAGCTGCGTTGTTCTCAGCGGTAGCGTATTTCACTATGGCGTCTAATCTCGGTTGGGCTGGTGTCGAGACTGAGTTTGGACATTTGCAGAATGGTGGTGTTCGTCAAGTCTTTTATGCTAGGTTAGTTTTGTCTTTTTTATCCATAAAGAAGTAGCTGTTGCTAACGTTGGATACTTTAGATATATCGGATGGTTTATGACTGCTCCGCTACTAGTTCTCAACATGTCATTCCTCGCCGGCTTGAACTGGGTCACCGCGCTCTTTATTGCCGGCATCACCGAAGTCTACGTTGTTTGCGGCCTAGCCGGCTCCGTCGTCCATTCCACCTACAAATGGGGCTACTTTTCAATAGGTGTCGCCGCCTGGATCCTGGTCGCCTACAACCTCATTTGGGTCGCCCCACAATCTCTAAACGAGCTCCACTCAGTCGCCGTCAAACCCAAAGTCCGCACGTATTTCAAAATAATTATCGGTATCGTCGGACTTGTATACTCGCTTTACCCAATCTCATGGGGTCTTTCTGAGGGTGGTAATGTCATTTCACCGACTTCAGAAGGCGTGTTTTATGGTATCCTCGATCTAATTGCGCTGCCGGTTGCGAATAGCTTGGTACTGTGGACTACGAGAATGGTCGATATCGAGGAGCTTGGACTTGGTATTCCTAATGCTGTGACACCGGCTATGCAAAAGACTGAGGCATAAACCGCTGTCTGAAAAGAAACTTCTCCGCGCGCGTCTCTCGAGCTCTTGCTCTCTAATTCAATCGCTTTTTTTGGAGGCGTTAACGGTCTAGCTATATCAATTATTATTGATAATACACTTTAATGTAATAAAATGAAGCAACTAAATTGCGAAATATACTATACTCTACTCTACTAAACGACTATTACATAACTTCTAAGTTACTTGCTGCGGTATATAGCTAGGACTTCTTTGTGAAGAAGACCAAAAATGCAGATCCAAACGCCAAATTTATAAATACCCAAAAGATAGAACACAAAAGACTACTCCGACTTTGAAATCGAGCCAGTAGCAGAAATCATGTTGTTCTCCTGCATAACCTCCTGCCCTCTAAGAATCATCGCCTTGAGCACACCAGCATCTTTCAGAGCCATGAAAAGCTCATGATCACCCATACCTTCTTCAAAGAGGTAATGCGCGTCAAGACCTTCCTCTTCCTCATGCGGCGCAGCACGGAAGTGAAGACCGGGAATCTTGTCGATGCCGTAAAGCAGGATACACGAGACAACAAAGGTGTATGCGCAAATAGCGGTGACTTCAGCAAGTTGATATCCGAGCTGAATGTAGTTATGGTCAAGCCATCCAGATGCCTGAGTTGCTCCATCGAGTTCAGAGACCCAGCTGGTGGCAAAAAGACCGGTCATAAGAGCACCGCAGATACCACCGATGGCGTGGTTCTTGAAAACCATGAGACCTTCGTCGATGCGTAGGAGATCGTTGATGTAGCTATCGAGGCCGCGGACGATGACGGCGGATACGAAGCCGATGACGGCGGCGAAGTAAACTGGGACGTATCCGGCAGCGGGGGTGATCGCGACAAGACCGACCATGACACCTCTGCACGATCCAGCGACAGAGAAACGACCTTTGTAAAGAATAAACTCGACCACGTTCCATCCCATGACACCAGTAGCGGCGGCAAGGTTAGTGTTGACGAGAGCGTAGCCGGAGCGAACGGTCGCGTTCAAGGTGGAACCACCGTTAAATCCGAACCATCCAAACCAAATGAGAATGGTGCCAATGTAAATCATCACAGGCGAGTGCGCAGGGTAGCACTTGAACTTCTTGGGCTGCGCATCAGGGTCGGCTCGCTTTCCGAGAACCATAGCGAACGCAAGCGAGCCAACACCGGAAGCGATGTGGACAGGACCACCGCCGGCAAAGTCAAGAGCACCAAGGGTGTACAACCAGCCGTTTGCATTCCAGGTCCAGCAAGCAACAGGGCAGTAGACGATAGTGGCCCAGCAGAAGGAGAACACCATCGAGGGTAGCAGACGGGAGCGCTCGAATGAGCCACCAATCATGATGACGACGGTCTCGACGCAGAACATGCACTGGAAGAAACAAAACACAATCTCGGGAAGGTAGCCGTTAGGCGCCGCGACGACGTTGCGAAGACCAAAGGCCTTAAGGGTGCCGATGAAGGGCGAGGCGTCGGACGCGTAGGTCAGTGAATAACCCCAAAAGAACCACTGGAAAGGAATAATTCCCAAGATCGCCATCGACTGCCACAACAGCGACATGGCTGACTTGCGCCGGGCTTCGCCGGCGTAGAACAGGCCGATACCAGGAATAATGGGCATGATCATGCCTGTAAAGCGGAGGGATCAGTATTGTATACGAGATAGACGGATAGCCGTAAGGCATGCAAAAGAAAACACACATGCTGCGACGATAACCCAGACCTGATGGCCGACGCTCGATGCAAAGGCGACATTGACGTCCATGATTCGAGAGTTGCCGCCGGCGTCGGTCCATAGGGGCGACGAGTCGTTGAAGATGGAGGACGGGTACTCAGCCATAACGGAAGTGGTGGGTGGGTATGGAACGCGAAACGAAGCTGGAGAAAGAGAGTAGTTTTCGCGGAAGAACGAGCGGCGGCGGGACGGGGCAGTTAATAAAGCAGATTTCGGTCGCCACGCTTTTCGCAACGCTCTCTCAGGTGGCTTTTGCTAAACTAGACAGGCCGCCGGACGTGTCGACTGCGCCGAGGAGGACCTGTTAAACTGTGTTTACTATGGCCGACTCGCGAAAGTGGCCCGTACCCGCGCCGCAGGGGCCTCGAGGGTTCGGGCTTCTGATAGCCGGTGCGGCGCGCCGTGGCGGTGCGCGAAACTGGCCGGTGTTGATATCAAGCTACACGGCGGGTTTGCTGCTAACTGGGGACTTGGGGGGAGTATATCTGTTAATTACGGGCATGGGGAAAAGCAGAAAGTCTCAGAATATCTGCACAGCTAAAAATTTGACAGAAAAAGACTAAGTGCGCTGTGTATGCACGTCAGCGACGGAAGCAGCCCTGATGCAAATTAGTCCGTTTCGGACATCCAAAAGAGAGCAAAGAAAAGTCTGCTGTGACTCGCAGAATGTGTCGATGCCAGAGGCGCAGTCGTGCAGTGCTGCTGTTAGACTTGTAGTCTTGTACAAAGTAATTTGCTCGAGTCGTATTTTATTGGCTCTAGATACGGGACAAATCCGCAGAGTACATAATTATTCGGCAGGCGTTCGTAACGAATACCCAACTTGCCCACTTGAGTCTTGAGACAAGCCGCCACACTCTTTAGAATGCGCAGTCGGACCATCTACTGGCGTTGTTTTCGGCGCTGCGAAGTAGGCCACGATGGTTGCTAGCGCAGCATTCGCAGACCGGGTTAATTCCGGCTCCAGATGCTCAGTTAATTCAGCCTCAACGAAGCGGTAAGATTCTTGATTTGTACATAAATATATAAATATATAAATATCCAACTCCGGCGGGCCTAACAGGCTAGTACTAGCAGCTGAGTAGACACGTCGCGGCTGCTTATCGACTGCCGACTCGACTCGATCGAGACGACCCGTGGCAGTGCGCCACTCGTGCATCGCGCGTCGCCGTCGCCGCCGCCGCCACCGCGAGCCGGTCGCATCGTCTAGCTGCATTCGTCGCCTGGTAGATTGACAATCTGCCCAAACCGGCAGGCGCATGCCATGCTTTTATACTGACTCAATTGACTATCGCGCTCGTCATCGCCGTCGGCGCCATCGCATCGTCGCGATGAGCAGCGATGAGCGATGACGTGTGGCGTGCGGGGAGAACGAGCCTAAGTCTAAATGCGAATCCGGTGGCCGTCCGCAGTCCGCAGCGAGCCAATCATCGCGGCCAGCGCGCGACGAGAACGGCAATCGCTCTTTCGGCGTGGAAACGTCTGTTTTTGTGGGTTTCTACGGGCTTTGGCAGGCAGTTTGCAGCAGAGCCCTGGAGTGCCAGGGCAAGGGCGTGCGGCGCGGGCAGGCCGCGGCCAATCAGCGGCCGCCAGTCGCGTCGCCGTCGCGCAACTTCTCCGTTTTCAAGGCCTTCCCGTGCACGAAACCGCAACCCACGGCGCATCAGCATCGCTGGTCGGCGACGAGTCTGCTTGGAATTCTGGATTTCGCGCTTCTGTATAGACAAGCTGCAAGTACACCACACCCCGCAGCAGACGCCCTGCTCGAGAATCGAGGGCTGGACGTCTTCGTCGAGGGCTGCCGTGGCTCGACTCAAGACGGCCCGGCCAGGCACTGATAACAGCTCAGCGCCACCGCCCGGAGTCCCGAGCGCCGGCTTTCTTCGGCGGAGTCGATAGCGTGCGATGATACAGAGACTCAATCCTGAGTCGCCTGTTGCTGTTGATGCCACATGCAGGGACGTAGAAGACTAGAAAGAATGAAACCAACTCGAACGGAATAGATATTTATGTGATCCTTGTCGAAATTCCAGTTCAAAGTCTTAGTCCGGCGACTTAAGTGCAGACTTATCATCGGACAAAGACCCAATAACTTAGCCCAAGCGTGCAGCCACGATTTCGTCATTTCTGATATCTCGACACCATTTACCATCTTCAATCTTCTCATAGATTGATCCTTACAAGAGCCGGATCTTCAAAAAAATCCAACCCGGCGTGCTTGATCTTCAAGGACTGCGGCTGCTCTTCAGCTATTGTAATTCGACAGTAAATTACCGGCAAGCATATCAAACAAGCTGAGAATCATCAACCAGTCTTGTATATAAGGTATCGTGGTTTGTAGATTGGCTTTGGCATTTGTAGACAACCGACCTCTTGGGCAAGTTTGTAGATAACTGCTAAATTCTAGATTTAGGGCAACAGTTGAGAGTTGAGAATTGAGAATAGGGCGAGCGAATCAACAGAATAGATGACTTGGTAACCATCGGCCTGGATGTTGCCTGAATAGCTAAACAAAGAGTTCAATGGATTCAAAAATCAGAAACGATCAGTATAACAGAACTGTTGATCAATCGCAATTGAACAAGTACAGCGATATATAGCGCGTAAGCGTAAACAAACATCACGTGCACCAGTTAAATGCCGAAAATCCAATTAATCGCGATAGCCGGACGGCCTTTGTTCGTTAAACAGCACGAGCCTTCACGCTTGGCATTATTGTAGCTCTAACGGCATACTTGCTTCGACCAGATATCTGGCAACACAGGCCTATAAGTAGTATTAATGTAATGTATTGAATGTATCGAAACATCTGGATCCGTGTAGCATTCGAACAAGCTCGCCGGATGTGAATAGTAGCCTGCTATCTACGCGCCGAAAGGGCCAATCGGAGCGCCGCAGTTGTGTCTTTGTCGCGTTTCTTCCCCGCTCGAACATTTACTTCCTCTACAGCCTAGTCAAAGCTATCGCGATACTATTCCTACATACACCACTTACTAGACTGTTACTATACAGTTGCTAGTAAGTACCAGGTAGCGACAAAATGATCCCCGGCTTTGAACAGCACGACATCGAAACCGAGCCCGGCATCACCATCCGTACATTCTCCCACGTCACCGACGGCCGACCACCCCTCCTTCTCATCCACGGATTCCCCGAATCCCATCTAATCTGGCTCCCCGTGGTTCCCCATTTGCTTTCTTCCTTCTCGCTCATCGTCATCGATCTCCGCGGCTATGGCGCCTCAACGATCCCCCCGGCAACTCCCACCCATGAATCCTACAGCAAACGCGCAATGGCGCACGACTGCGCTGCTGTGATGGATTTCTTTTCATTCGAGACTTTCTTCGTCGTCGGTCACGATCGCGGCGCGCGCGTGCTGCATTCGCTATGCGTCAACTACCCTTCCCGCGTCCGTAAGGCAATCATACTCGATATCTGTCCGACCCTACACATGTACGAATCCACTGACCTGGCATTCGCAACCTCGTATTACCATTGGTTCTTCCTCATTCAACCCTCACCATACCCTGAACGTATGATCTCACAGAATCCGAGAGGGTTTATTGAGGGACATATGGGTGGTCGGCATGCCGGGTTGAGCGTATTTTCCGCAGATGCGGTACAGGCGTATATCGACGGGTTGGCGACTGAGCGCCGAGCAATGGGTCAGTGTGAAGACTACAGGGCCGCAGCAACAATTGATCTCGACCATGCGCGACAGGATATTGCGGCTGGGAGAAGTATCCAGTGTCCGCTTAAAGTGTTGTGGGGAAAATATGGAGTTATTGAAAAATGCTTTGACGCACTGCCGGCCTGGCGTGAGGTTTCGGATGCAGAGGTTGTGGGACACGCGGTGGAGTCTGGTCATTATATTCCTGAAGAGTTGCCGGAGGAGTTGGTGCAGGAGATTAAGGAATTTATGATGTAATAAGTTACACTCCTGAGTAATGTAATTCATAAAAATATATATTGGATCTCTACATCCTCGGCAAGAATATCACGCACAAAACAGCTCACAAACCCGATCCTGGCAATACTGACTAGTCTGACGCATAAACAAACACACACGACCCCACCAACCCGTCAAACTAATAACCACAGCAGCGCGCATGGAGCTCAGCGACCCGAAAACATCACCAACGTCAATATCGATCCATCGAGTCCCCATAAACCCTTCCAGATTCTTCAAATGCGTCCTTAGCGCGACCGACAGATCTGAAATGTTACTCACTACGAGTTTTTGACGCTCGTCGATCTGCCATTCTGTGATTTCGGCTCTGTTTATGTTAGCACTTCTCCACACCCGGATTAATAACTTCAGTTAACTCACCTCCAGTAAAATGCTGAAGAAAGTATCAAAACCATCAAAATCACCATGAAGATTCTGGTCAGCCAGGATCCGGCTTTGTAACTGGTATCGGAACATCCTTTACAGTTCATTTGTGATCCGGGGCTATCGGTATCAGAATCGGTATCAGTATCAATGTCTGAAGGAATATCAGAGCTCTCGAAATGGACTTGTTGATGCCCTTCATTCTGCATGTCCACGTCAGATTTCGTGCTTCCAGAGTCCTCGTAGTCTGAACTAGGCTGCTTTGAAATCTGCTCTTCATCCTCAACGGGAGTAACATCCAACTCAGTAACCACAACTTCCCCTTTCTTCTTGCCATATTCCAGCGCCAAGTCATACACAGAAACCTCCACGCCTTTCCCGGGATCAGAATCACTCTCCACAGCACAAACCTCCTCCACAATACTATCCGACACACCACCACGACCCCGCAACGCTGCAATCGACCTCGCGCGCGTAACCCTCGGTATATCAACCCGCGGACTGCGAAACTGCGGCAGCGAGCTCAGTCGCGAGCGCGCATTCACGGCTCCGACGACTTCGAAATGAACGCGTGCGGGCTTTGAGACGCGCTGTGTGGAGCGCAGTGACTCTTTTCTGTCTGGCTTGGGTAGTTCTGGAGTAGATGGCATGATTGTAACTATCAGACCTTGTGAGTATCTCCAAGTATATATACTGCCAGTTGTAGTTTGCAGTTAACTGATAATAAAGTCGTGCTGGAAGGTCAGAATAAATTGGTGAGTTTGAATCCGGCCCGCTCAATCCGTGAAACGTAAACACAATCCGCCGCACTTCTGTGACCAACGTGATCCATGTGTAAGCACCGTGACTCGCGCGAGTCACGTCCGGATCAGGCGTTCATGAAGTTCGTGAACTTCACGAGAACTTCAATGAAATCCATCACGACCACCGCGCGGCCGATTCTGGTCAAACAATACCCAGTTAAACCACTTCGCACGACGTGACTTTAGCCTGACAACCCGACAAAACGACAAAAAACCAGTCAGCGACGATGGAGTACACGTTCTCCGTGACGCCGACACCGCGACGCACGCCGCCGCTCGTCGCGCGCGCGTCAGTCCGGCGACCCCGCAAGTCCACAATCTGCCGTTCCTGCGCTTCACGGCGCGTGAAGTGCGACCGCGCGCGACCTAAATGCGCGCCCTGTCTAGCTCGCGGGGTCGAGTGTCGGTACGCGGGCGAGAACGAGCGAGCGACGATGGAGGCGGCGCATGCGCATGTGGCGGGGACGACGAGTCCCGGGACGAGCGAGGGTGACGCGGGAGATGCGGGCGATGACGAGGAAGAGGGGGTTGAGTCGATTGTTGGGGTTGGTGTGCTGGCTGTGGATGCTGCGACTGGTGCTGCGCGGTACGCGAATGCTGCGTACTGGCCTTCCTTTTTTCGTGAAGTACGTATTGCGCTCTACATCAAAGATCAAAAGATATGTAGACTAACAACATCCAGGACTCAAATTTCGACGGCATGGTCGAATCCCTCGCCGAAATCGAGGCCGACGGCGCGCCACCGCGAACCTCGCTCGACCAGCTCCTAAACTCGATGCTCCCGCCGCGCCCCGAATGCGAAGAGCTCGTCCACGTCTTTCTCGTCAGCGTATTCCCTTTCTGCGCGATCCTGCCCCACAAGGACCTCAGCGTCCTCATCATGCGTTTCTGGACCGACACAAACGCATCCGAGACCGTCCGCGCCAGTCTCGCGAGCGTCGTCTTTGCCGTCTTTTACGGCGGCGCGGTCGCTCGCAACTCCCAGCTCCGCTGCGACCGCGCGCTGGCGATTGGCGCCAAACAAATCCTCGAAGCCGACATCGGCGCCGCGCAGATCGCGAGGATGGCAGTCGCGTGCGAAGCCGCGCTGCGGATCGCAGACTTCCCGGCCCGGCCGTCGTCAGTCACGTTGCTCGCGGCCACGATCCTGCAGACCTGTCGCCGCCGACAGACGGTCGCGCACGCGGCGAGCAGTGTCGCGATGCTGGCGAGGCTTGCGCAGACTATGGGTATGCATAGGGAGCCGACCCTGTTTGCGCGCACGTCGACGCCGATTCCGCGCGCAGAGGCGGAGCTGAGGAGACGGCTGTGGTGGCATTTGGTGTATCTTGATTCAGTCGTGTCGGTCAGCAACGGGCTTCCGTCCGCGATCCCGGGCACAGGCGACGACGTCAAATTTCCCGAGACGTCGTCGCTGTCGCCTGGTGATCGGCTGATTACGATATACTCGACCTGCATGACCCGCTCCGTTCGCTTTCTCGCGACCCAGCTCTGCGACATCTACGGCGTTCCGCGGGACTCTGGCCGCCGAGTCGACGGCGAAAGGTTGCAAAAGGTAGCAATCGCGCTGACGGGGATCAAGATGCATTTCGCGTCCGCGCTCGAAGAACTACGAACTTTGACGTTCAACGATGACGGATGCCAGCCCGCGGCCGAATTAGAAAGATTTCGCACAAACGCAATGCTCATGCTCGCGCTTGTGTGCGAAAAGGGTATCTTGATTCTGTACAACATGGTTTTCGAGTTCCGCAAATGCAAGCTGCCAGCAGCGAGCGAGGAAGGCAGCGTTAGTCCCGACGGCACGCCTGCGACAGAAACCGACGAACACGCCGGCGCCAGACGGTCCGAGATTGCACGCGCGGCGTTACGGTCGTTGAAACTATACCTGCGCCTGGTGTCCTTACCGTCATGTTCGCCGTACTCGTGGTATTTCGCAAGTCTTCCTCAGTTCCACGCTATGATCGTCGTACTGCGTGATGTTTGTGCTGATCCCGCGCGGGCGTTGAAGGTTGATGAGGCGACGATGCTGGATGAAGCTACGAAGCCGCTTGAGTGTGTAGTCGGGTATGTTCCAGATACTTTATTAGAAGACGACGAACGGGTGTGCGTGGTCGAGGCAGCCATGAAAGCGACAGAGTACTTCAGATTACACGAGACAAACGCGTTTACGCGCGCACAGTGGGGTAAGATGATTCGGTTACTCGATGCCGCGCGCGATGCGTCTGCACAGGCTACGGGCCGATCGACGACTGTGCTGGAGCAGGAACCTACGCCGCCGCAGTCTGAAGACGAGTTTACTGCGTTGCTGATGATGGACGTGGACGCGGCCGTGGCTGCTTTATTCGGCGATTCGGTGCCAACACCGGCATCGGCGCCGCCGGCGCCGCCTCAGCCTCCGTCTGCGCCGGCAATGAACGGACAGTGTCAACAGGTGATTGAAGCTTGTGTTGAAGCGCATCCCGAGGAAATCCAGAAAGCGGCCGAAGCGGCGGCCGACGCTGTCAGAGCGGCGGCGGCAGCAGAAGCAGCTGCGGCAGCGGCGGCGGCGGCGGCGGATGCGGAGGATAGTACGTTTGATTTCGGGTTGGACGATGTGCCGGTTACGCAGAGTACTGCTGCGCCGGTTGCCGGGTTTGATTTCGACTGGTCGGTGTATTCGTACGGTGGGTGAAAGGTGTTTTAATAATTTGGGATGTAATAATAGGATAATCTCTTGGAGTTAAACTTGTAACTTGTATGAATGACAATATAATAATTGATTAGACAGCTATGCAACCAACCAAAACCACTACGACCGCCGCCAGGCCGCAAGATTTCTTTTCGCAAATGTAATTAAGATAAAACCCTGAAACCAAAAAAATCCAACAACCTGACCAGAATCAGCAGTTGATGACGGTCTTGATCACCAGGTTTCCGGCCTCGTCCGCAGTCTTGCCCGCGAGGTTGAACGCGTCGATAGCGCTCTTCAGTCCGGGAAACTTATGCGTAACCAGCTCCTCAAACGCGGGGATTTTGTTCTGACGCAACAGCTTGATCGCAGTCGGGTACGCGTTCGCGTACCGAAACACGCCCAACAAATCCACCTCCCGCACCGCAGCCGATCCGAGATGCAAAGTCTGCACGGGGTTTCCCATGCCGACAAACATGAGCTTACCGCCAGGCTTGGCCGCGTAGATGCCAGCTTGCACGCAGGACTCGACGCCGGTGCATTCAAACACGACGTCGAACGACTCGAGCGTGTCCGTCGACCCCGGGTCCATCGGGATCGCGCAGATCGCGTCCGCGGTCTCGCGCGCGGATTTGAGCTTGTCGTCCGTGGTCTCGGGACGCGGGCCCATCGGGACGGCGAACGAATGCGTCGCGAAGCCCTTCTTGACCGCGAACTCGACACGGCCGGGCGAGATATCCGCGATCGCGATCGTGGTCGCGCCGCAGACTTCCGCCATGGCGGCCGCGAACAGACCGACCGCACCGGCGCCAAACACAAGGACCTTGTCGCCAGCGGTAACACCCGACCGTCTGGCGGCGTGGATCGCGACAGAAAGCGGCTCGATCAGCGCCGCGGCGTCGTACGACACGGTCTCGGGCAGCTTATGGCACAGCACGGCCGGGTGGTTCAACCGCTCCTGCAGCGTTCCCTGGAAATGCGGGAACGCCTTCGCCGACGACCGGAACTGCATCTTGGGACACAGGTTGTAATGCCCGACGCGGCACTGCTCGCATTCAAGACACGAGATGCCGACTTCGAGCGCGACGCGGTCGCCGACCTTGTGCGTAGTCACGTTCTTGCCGACGGCCACGACCTCGCCCGCGGACTCGTGGCCGAGCGAGAGCGACTCGCGGACCAGGAAGTCGCCGTTGCGGAAGTGGTTGAAGTAGTGCAAGTCTGAACCGCACAGCGTCGTCGACCGCACCGCGACCTGGCATTCATCGTCGCCCGGCGCCGCCAGCGTGCGCGTTTCCTGCGTTCGTTAGCCCTCTTCCACTTCGTCTTCAACCACGCACTACAGCATACAACATACCAGAACCAACTCCTTCGGACCCACCAAAACCGACGCAGTAATCGTGCTCATCGTGACAGAATTGCAATTGTAATTGTGTTTTTGATATGCTAAACAAACAAAAAAACGAAACAGCGACCGTGTTTCTTCTTTAATAGCGGTGCGGGGCGTGCGGCGGCTTCTCGCCGGCTAGAAGCCGCACAGTTGCCGCGCACGTGACCTGCGGCGTGGGGGGCTGCAGGTTCGGCCGATTGTTGGCCCACGGCCGAGTGCGCACTGTGCGCAACGAGTAAACCTGGTTTTTTTGTTTTAAACAATATTAATCATACAAGAGAATAGGGACGATGAAGGTGGTGGGGTTTATATGCCTTGGTCGACTTGTCTGGCTGAGATAGCTGGCGAAATGCTGTGGGAAGCGCGCTCGGCATAGAGCCGCGGGATGTTCACGCATCGGGAAAGGGTTGCGCGTGGGATGCACGTGATGTGTTTCAACCCTTAACCTGTTCCGGCATGCTTAACACAAGGCAGACATTATTCTTGGGCGAAAGAGATGATATTAAGACAATTATTTATTAAACATATCCAAGTTATTCTACTAAGAAACAACTGATTCCAACAAGTAGTACTACTTGAGTCCAATTTTGAACGCCGGCATGCGCAGTCCCTTGGTGCCCTGGTCGGGCGTCAACTTGACCTTAAACAACTGCACAAACTTCTCCTTCGCCGTCAGCTCCTTCTGCTGCGCCTTCTCGGCCTCGACGGTCTCGAGATCATAACTCTGCTTGCCCGCCAGCATTTCCTTGTCGCGCAGGCAGAACCCAAAGGCCAGCAGCAGCACGCAAAGGCAGATGCCGACGGTGCACAGGATCCGCTGGATGTGCTGATACGACAGGACGATGGCCTCGCGCTCGGTCGAGCCGTACGGGTAGGTCAGCGCGAACGTGAACGGGTCGCCGTAGGCTGATTCGGCGAGCGTGGCGTTGTTGTCGAGGTTCTTGAGCAGCTGGCCGGGTAGGATCTGGGTCCAGATCGCGCCGGAGATGGACGTGCCGAGCGCGGAGCCGATGTTGTACGCGGCCAGGTAGAGCGAGATCGCGGTGCCCATGTAGACGTGGTTGGTGAGGGTCTGGATCGAGGCCTGGGTCGGGTAGGTGAAGAAACCGGCGCCGAATCCGAGAAGGCACTGGGCGCCGATGATGCCGGCGTGCGCGTAGTCTCCTCCGCGGTAGTGGATCAAGAGACCGAAGGACACGATCCACATTGAGATTCCAAAGATGATGAAACCCTTGAGACGATGCATGTACGCGACGACGAGGCCGAGACCGGTGCCGGTCAGGACGGAGACGAAGGAGTAGAGCGACGAGATGCGGGTGGCGGAGCTGACGGACTCGTTGACGGCGACGTAGAGGACGGTGTAGAGGTAGTCGCCCTGCATGTACCAGACCCAGTCGATCATGATTGCGATTCCGAGCGCCGACCAGGCACCGCGGTCGCGCAGGATGTGGCCGGGCATGAGCGGCTTGATGATCCACGAGAAGGTGGTCCGCTGGATATAGATCTCCCAGAGGATGAGGACGGGGAACAGCAGGATTCCGACAACGATCGGCGCGATGATGTGGGCCTTGCTCCACTCGGTCGACAGACCACCGGCGAGCGTGAAGGGCGTGAGGAAGAGCGAGAACGACGCGGCAAAGAGGATGATTCCGACGAGGTCGATTTCCCAGCACAGCCGGGGCAGCGCGTGGGCAAACTGCCGGGACCAGAGGGCCCACGTGCTGTAGTGCCACCACGGCTTGCCGGACTTCTCGGAGACTTCGCCGCCGATCAGACGGGCGGCTTCGAGCTTGCCGGACTTCTTGGCCAGGTAGTACATGTGCAGGTAGCAGCCGATGAGGGGCAGCGAGAGCAGCGGGTAGATGAAGGCCCACATGCCGATACCCCAGGACCAGCGGGTTTCCGTGGCCGTGATGAGCTTGCCGGTGATGGTACCCGAGACCCAGGTGTTGATGATGAAGGGCAGGGCGGGCACGAAGGAGGCCGTGACACGCCAGTTGAGGAAGGAAAAGTCGGCGGCCATGAGCTGCAGGACGATCATGGAGCCGGTGTAGCCAAACTGGTAGAAGAGCGCGCCGGCGGCGAAGCGCTGCACGTTGTAGGCCTGGGACTCGATGATGGTGCCGATGGTGTAGAAGATGACGGAGACGATGAGGATCTCGACGCGGCCAAAGATGTCGCAGAGGCGGGCGATGAAGGGCAGCGCGGCGGCGCCGAAGGTCGAGCGCACGGTGTTGATGGTGGCGAGCAGCGAGTGGGACGAGTAGGACGCGGTCGCGTAGGTCTGGAAGGTGTAGCGGGTGGTGCCGTCGAGGCCGTAGCCGTAGGCGAGCAGGAAGATGGAGAAGTAGACGGCGACGCGGCCGACGATGTTGCGGTACTGGTCGGAGATGATCTCGATGCGGCGGACGCCGTAGGGCACGAACTCGTCTGACTTTGTAGGGTTTGTAGGGTTTGTGGCGATGGACGGGGCCGCGGGCGGCGTCTTCTCGCCGAGGGTGGGGTCTACGGGCTCGGCCATTGACGCAGTAGGGTAGAGGAGGAGTAGTGGGGTGTGGAGAGGAGGAATCAGTAGGAGGGAGACAGGGGACGGGCGGGAGTTTATATGCGCGCCTTACTCGGCTGGCGAGCAGCCTGCCTTGTGCCTTGCCTGCCTTGTACCTTGAGACGACAGGGCCGGTTCGGGATCGGATCGCGTGCGGATCAGACTCGAAGGAAGCACAAGGCACAGGCCGCCGCACGGGCGTGCGGCGGCTTTTCCGTTCGTTTTCGTTTTCGCGGCAACGGCGGCTAGCGCTGGGATGAGATGGCTCTACTGACTACTCGGCTTGCTTCTGCTTCTGCTTCTGCTTCTGCTGCTCCTTTCTGCAGCCTGTCGATGCTTCTATGTCCAGTCAAGACTGAGCATCTGATGGACGAAAACAGCAGAAGCGGCTAACCGCGAACCAGCTGCTCTTGTCTGGATCTTCTACTCAAACCTGTCGCGCTTGGCGGCTCGCGGCCCACGGCCCGGTCTAGGCCCCGGCATTTAAGGCGCCGGCGACTCCGGCGACTTGGACTGCCGCCACCGCCACCGCCATCCGTCTTCTTTGTTAAGACTCTGGCTCTTCTCTCTGCCTTCTGGCGGCGTACTCAGTAGTATGTGGAGTGGAGTGGACTGCGCACTGTAGATGACGGCCGACGACCGCTCTGGAGCGCCGTGATTCACATTTCTCGCCGGAGCAGTCCAGGCGACCGAGTCAAGTCGTCAGGCGCGTACGTCAGCGCGATAATGTCAACCTGGCCTGAGGATCTGATAATATTGCCGCCACCCCGAGACCGCTGCGGCGGTTGGTGGACTATTGGCAGTCTTGGACGTCTTGACTGCAGTCTACACTGCAGTCTGCAGTTGTACCGCGAACCTTAGACGGCGGTCTCGCCGACCCCGTCGCTCTCGCGTACGCAGCCCTCCTGTCCTGCAGCGCTGCTCAGTGAAGCCCGCGATCGGTCTCGACCGCCGCCGACCGCGCGCGCCAGCTCATCGCGCTAGCCGCATGCGCTCTAGCGCGCGTGCGGCTGGCCCGAGTCAGCGCGTGGCGCGATGAGGCGCCGGCGCCGGCGCGTCAGGGGCGCGATCGTAAATTTGTGTGATAAAATCCAAGTCAGTATGACGACGTATCTGATCTGGGACCCAGTCGACTCCCGCTGCCGGCGGACCGGGTCGCGGAGTTGATATAGCGAACCCTACTGCTCTCTTACATCTCTCGCTGAGTCCGGCTCGACAGCAGTCGCAAGTATTGCTCGTTACCAAAGAACGAGCAAAGAAGTAAGAACGAGCAAGAACGTCGCTTACAGGACCTAACTCGCCTTGGCAGCTCGTCCACGCCAGCCGTCTTAACACAAGCGTCGTAACCACTACGAGACTAGGGCCTCTGGTCCATGGCGCACGAGCTCTCGGTTGCCAGTGTTGCCGCTGCCAGCTGCCGCGCGCCGTCTTCGTGAAGCGTGTCTTAGAAGCACAGTCAAAAACAGAGTGCTTACACTCAGCAGGTCTCACCGTCTCACTATCACTCTAAGGGCGGTCGCGACCGCGAGGCTGACTGAATGCCACGCCGACCAAGACTCACTCAGCTTCTATGCACTTAGCTGAGACCGATCAGCCACGATATTCCCGGCTTGATCTGATACGTCAATTGGCGCACTTGTGCCGCACAACATAAAACTTCTGTCAGCGTCAAACCCTTCACTTCACCTTCACCTTGCAACATAAATGCAACTAAAAATGCAACTACATCCGCCGGAGACGCGTCGTCGTCGTCGACGGTCGCTAAGGAAATTCATCGTTTTCGCGAACCCCTCGAGAGGCCCTGCAGGGCACCCGCGTGGCCGAGAAACGGCGGACGCACTAAACGCGTTCCAGCGGCGCTTTAGCCGGATCCGGTTCGCCCGGGCCGTTAAATAGTTAACTTGCACAAGCTACAACTCCTAAGAGATTCTTATTTGCGCACAATAAACATCAGTAACCGCTCTGCAATTCCAAAATCCAAAACGCGATCTAGAACCTCCTTTACCATATTTCATTATTCACTTCGCTAGTTAACTGTTAAGCAAAGTAAAGACCTCTAAAATCGATCGACACCAAGCAATTCTTCTTGGCCGCCTGAGACTTCAGACTCCATCCGCGGCGCAGCCAAATTATCATTATCGTTCGCTCCCAGCTGCCGTCCCGAGCTTGCGTCGCCTGAGACCGTCCTTATATGTGCTTTCACTTATACTCATCACATTATGCAATCTTAAATTGAAAACAAATCTATTGTTCTTCTAACTTGGTTTAAATGGTTATCTGATAACTTCAAATTCAAACAGCTAGCGCCAAGTACCCATCGGCACACCAAAATACCCGACCTCCGGAATATCCAGCAACGTCGCGCTTCCCGACCCATCAACTCCCGCGCTGCTAACCTTGTTGCCCCACCACACCAGCGGCTTGGGATGGAACTGCAACGCCAAAAAGATCAAAATCCCACAAAACGCGACTCCCGCCGACAGCGCGGCCGTGATGATGTAGTTGTACTTTGCCCACCACGCCAGGTACCGCGAGCGGATGTAATACATAAACGCAAACGACATGTAAAATCCACCGGAATAGTACGAGATATTGTAAAGCGATCCGAACCGAGTCAGCGCGCCGACAAACAACACGGGATGGAACAAACGCAAGAACCGCAAAAACCGCTGACGAAGGAAATAAACCGGCAACGCAGACGCAGCCCCGATCAAGAACGACCACCGCATCATCGGGTACAACGTATCAAACGTCCGCGCCGGCCCAAACACGCCAAACAACAACGTCTCAGAGTAAATCGAATGCGACCACGCGCAGTAAAATTTCGCAGACTGCGTGTACTCGCAGAAATTACTCAGCCCATTGTGAAGAAGCTCGAACGAGCCGGCGGTCACGAAGATCGTAATCACGGTGCCGGAAACCTGCGCGCGAAACACGGCGCGCGGCGGCAGCTTCGAGTAGTGCGCGAGCTTCATGTCGCCAACATACGTCTCCGACATTGCATCCAGCGAGTATCCATAGATTCGCGTAAACAGACACGCAAGCCCGTTCCCAGGCACCATATATCCGCCGATAATCGTACCGACCATGTTTGTCGACATTAGAAACCCCGTGTTTGCGTACAACACGATAAACGGCACCAGAATCGCAATCGAGACAACGATAATCACAATCGTACACCACACCGGCATCGTCGTCGGATACAAATGCATAGTCAAACACGCGACAATCAGCGTGAACCCGAGAATAAAGAAAAACCACCAATCCGGAACTTCCTTGTATTCACGCATCAGAATCGAAATCGGATCCTTGTGGCCGTCGTAGTTGGACACCTTCCTGTCGCGCAAGCTCTTGTACATTCCCGTAATCGCGTCCTTGAAAATACGCCATTCACTGGCGAAAATATACACAAACGCAAACGAATACATCACATAGGCCGCGCATGTGTACATGTAGTTACCTGCAGACACATACGGAGGCGAATAATCCTCGTAAAGTTCCGAGTCTAGCACTCCATCCACCAGCACTTTAGTCAAATTATAACTAGCACCATATCGGTCAAACACAGTGCTCGTGTTGGGCGGAAGGTAGGCCGTGAATTTGTTGTTGGAGTAGTAAATTCCGAGCAAGATGATAGCGCCAACAATGGTTCCAGCAAACTGGTTTGCAGTCGTGAAAAACGGAAGAACGAGCGGTGAAGCATAGTTGATTACAGCCCAGTCGAACGAAGCGATTGGGTTGAACCCCATTCCGATCGTGGAACCGGTAACAAAAGCCAGATTCTTGTTTTTCGGAGCAATCCAAGTCATCCAGTTGAACGTACTGAGAGCCGTAAACAGATAATCCGGAACGAAAAAGTAAACAAACGAGATCGCAAGCACAATGTTGAATAGCTTGTACTTTGAAATGCTCCAGCCGTTGATCGAACGCTTTTCTTCCTTAAGCAGCAGAGTCCTGTTAAGTTGCAGAGTAGGCATCAGAGTAGGCCACACGGCCTTGCTCGGATACACGACCCAACGGCGCAAGATTCCAGACACCCCGAGACCAAAGAACTGACACGTAATATTCATGCAGATAGTAAACCCAAAGTTCGCCCAAGCCTGGCCATAAAAGAGAGTCTCGCGCACAACCGGCGCGTATTGTCCATACACTGATGTCTGCGAGCCAACGTTGGTAATAATTGTCGCAAACATCTGCTCCTTGAATGTCCAGGGGCCAGGGTTCAACTTGAATGACCATTTCCAGATTTTCACGTCCCAAGCCGGAAGAACCTGTGCAGCAAACTGTCCACACGGAAGAAGCAAAATCTGAATCACCTGAGCCGTGAGCGTGAAATGAGGTTGGCGGAAGTACACAAGCTGGTTGACAAACGCTCCGACAGCAACCCAAAAGAATCCGATAACGTACGCGCGAAATGTCTCGACCGGAATACTCGGATCGTCAGTCGGCGCGCACACCGATCGAACCTCAGGGTAGGGCGAGTGGTACTTCAACAATGCGGCCTCCAAACGAAGATCCAGATCGTAACGTAAGGGACCCTGACCGTACTCCTCTTGGCCTCTCAAGATATGCTTGATACGCTCCATGGTGGAATGCGGGAAGTTGACATCACTGCGATAGTACACCACGGCCTCTTCGAGAATTTCACGCGCGTCATCGGCAGGAAGCCCGCGCACTCGGTCGACAAAGAACTCAATGTCATCGTTCAAGATATCATCAAGATCACCCGCGGCGCGGATTCGGTCAACAATATCGTCAGACTCGTGAAAATGCTGCTCGATTTCCTTGGCGGTAATCTCCTCTTCTTTCTTCTCGCCTAGGCTTGCATCGTTTGAAGAAGAAGTTTCCTTTGTGTCGTACTCCACGAATCCGCTTTCCGCGTAGGCGCGCTTCTCGTACTGCTCGGACATCTGAGATGGTTAGTCAAAGAGAAAAATGGCAACGCAAGTAGATATGACAAACATTTTAGAGTATATCTGTCGGCTCTGGATTCACGTAAAGGTTTCTCTGTACCAAAGGGCGCAATACAAGTCGTGAAGTCCGAAGTCCAAACAAGGGTATACCCCAAAGTAAGTACCAGAGCAGTAAAGAAGTACCTTCACGTACTACTGAAGGAGCGCAAAGGACCGCAATGGCATGTCAGGCCCATTATATACTCGCGCCGGCCATGACTCTACGCTCGTCGGCTCCACACATGATCTGCAAGCAAAACTTTTCGCCGGCCATTTCAGGAGCCAGCATGTCGCAGGTCTCATAGTCTCATGATAGATAGCGAGACTAGCCTTGTTCGGGTATAGCATGACCCTCCGGCGAGCTGTCATCTGCAAATTCGCCATTTCTAATCGACCAAAGATGCCCGGGCAGACCAAAAAACTTCGAAGCACCAGCTTAAACGCGCCCACTTAAGCGGGGACGCCACTGCAAACGTCTTCGTCTTGGTTCGACACAAGCTCAATTAAGACGTATAAAAGACGTATAATTAAAATGGCAACAGCCGATTCGCCGGCTTGTACACTTGGCCGGCAATTGAAAAATTGAGCAAAAATGTCATGATTTTGCGTGCCCGCGAGTCATTCTTGCAATCATGCGCGCTGACGGCTTGCCCTCGATTTCACACCTCGCCAAGCTATGTCGGTAAAATCCGCCTCTTCTGCCGCGATTTGTCTCTCGGTCTGAAGTTCCGCACACAATGGGCTTGGCAACTTCAGATAGCGTTGATTGCGGGAATCGGGAATTCGGGATTGCCGGCGAATATGGTCAGAATCCATATCCCGGCGAGTAGATTTTGTCTCGCCTGGCTCCATCTCGACATCAGACCCCCACCAAATAGTCCATACCCGATTGCGATACGCCGATAAGCTAAAGTAGCCGGCTAACATCTCGGGCCATGCGTCTGTGATGGCTCGTGCCCGTAGATTCCGTCATTCGGTGTTCCAATTGCGCGCGTGTGCGCACTTATGGTTGCGGAAGAGTGGAGTCGACAAAACAACCTGGCCCCAGTCCGCGGATTCAACTGATGTACGTCCGTCGAGTAAAATGGCTGCGGATTTGTGATATCCACACTCCCGACGATGATACTATTGCCTTATCGGCTATCTTGAGAACCTTCTGTGCATAATAATCCGCCGCTGATCGGTCGTCAGTTCCAACCGCGCCAAATAAGGCCAAGGCGGTATAAAACTATGCTACAGCTAAAATCGACTGCGGATTACGCGATTTCGATATCGCGCTTTGACCACTGTACGCTTTCTCTACCCCTGGACCGGCCGGCAGTAAAAACAGTTGTACGCGCTCGATCCTGTCCTGTGCGTGTGCCGTCGCTGATATCGATCTCGACGGGTAACCGGGGTAAGCTGCAAGAGGCCCTTGATCGGGATCCATCGGCATCTCGACTCTCGAAACTCTGGAATCAGGTTTCAGGATGAGAGTCTTCACTCACTCAATCTCGACAGGTCTGTGAATTACCACTGAGTCGGTCGACCGTTAGAATTACCTAACCAATGGCTATGCACCGCAATACTGAGTATGATCGCGTGCTACTTGCGAGCTACACATTTTCGATATTAGTCTATATTGGCATTTGTCGTACATTAATAATTAGAGCAGTCGTTCTGACCTCTGTAAAGGCTCTGTTCAACTCCTCACGACCCGCGGAATATCTATGCAACTCATCTCCTTATTTCTCAGAGCTCTCCTTCAACGCCTCCTTCTTGTCCATCCTGTATGCATCCACCATAAATATGCTACCAATAATGATTCCCATACCACTGAGTCCAATCGCTGTGTACCATGCACTGCGGTATCCTTGCAAAAGATCGTCACCTGACTTATTTATATTGGCCTCCACCGTTCCAGCAATCCCAAGACCGATGGAAATAGAGTAATTCACGACAGTGTTGATCAATGACGCCGCAAGACCCTGATGTTCACGAGGCATGGCATTGGACAAAATAATTGTACCCGAAGGAAACGACATATCCATTCCAAAAGGCATAATAATAATTGCGAAAAAACTCTGAGTCCAATATATCTGGTGCAGCGGCATGGTCGCAAATAATATATTGCCGACGCAGAATGCAACCATAGCCATAAAAATTATATACCGCGGATGGATCTTCCCAAGTAGCCAGCCTGTCGTCAGAGCTGCACAGGCCCCAGCAATAGCGCATGGAGACAGTCGAGCTGTTACAAGTAACATACTTTGCTCGCGCAGGACCTCGCTGAGTTGCCAGAAGTAGAAGATCCAGATACCAAAACTTGACCATCCTGCAGCAATGCAGCCAAAGACAAAGTATGTGCTCCTATGCAGCTCCTTTAGCGGTAAAATAGGGTGAGGTGAGTATTTTGCTTCAACCCACAAAAAGAGTGCGAAACAGAGTGCTCCGAGAATAAGAAGCACGTATGTGTAAGGCGTCTGCCAGCCGACAACAGGACCTTGGTTCCACGCGATATTGAATAACACGAGCGCAACAACACCGGTAACCATTCCCGGAAAATCAATGAGCACAATATCGCTCCTATGGAAGGACACAATTGCGTGGCGATCAAGTTGCTTAGGAATAGCAATGATACTAAGAACGGCACATAACGCTTGTACCATTCCGCCAACCCAATATGTCCACGGCCACCAGACCCGCTGAGCAAACAAACCCGTAAACGTGGCTCCCAAAACAAAGCCACCTGGAGCAACAGCTCCAAAAATACTGAATACCATGTTCTTCCGCATGGTCCCATTGTGATACGTGCGTGCAAGAAGTGCTAGTCCATTCGGAAGCATTAATGCGGGTCCAATCCCCTGTAATGCACGGCAAAAGTGAAATAGAATCGGGCTTGGACAATACACAGCAAATCCAGCAATAACTGTCCATAAGGAAAACCAGCAATATCCGATGATGAATAGACGGCGAGCTCCAAACAAATCACCGAGACGGCCTGCCGGCAAAATAAACGTACCGACCGTCAGTGAGTATGACGCCACAAACCATGAGAGCTCTCCCGGATTAGTGATGTTGAATCTGTCACCAATGACGTGTAATGGAACAATCGCCTCCGCCAAACCAGCCTGCGTAAGTAGCTGAGCCATGGCAATAACGAACACGAACAAAATCTCTCGAGGCAATCCCAAGTGGCTGTAGTTGAACGAAACTCCAGACAAGACCCTTTCGAAAGTGTCCATGTCCATGTTCTCGGTAGGTCCATGATCGAGGATGAGCTCTCCGTCAACATTTATCACTCTGTCCGTTACAGTGTGAGCGAGACCGAGGTCCAGGCCGTCCGGCGCTATCGCTTGTGGTGCCCCCGAAGCGTTATCTCTGGCCATAAGTACGGCTGATCAAATCCTTCAGAGAAATAGTGAAGATAAAAACGAAAATGTCACTGTACCCCAGTCTGCTTAATGCAGAGTCAGAAAAAGAGCAAGCAGCAGCTTGCAGCGACAACAGATGCATAGTTATATAGATGGTTGTCGCATTCTAGAGTCCCGGGACACCGAGTATCCGGCTTGCACGTGACCGCATCCGGCTGCCGGAATTAATGCCCTGATTGCCTACGTCATCGGATCAACTAAACTCCGGAGTTAAGGCGCAAACAGTTGCAAGATTAATATTATAGAAGCAAGACTACGTCGACAAATATCAATAAAATTGCAAAATCATGTGCTCCCAGCCTTACTCAAACCAAGCTCCAGAGTTACCAGTTACCACATCAATACTAAGCAAATGTGATCTCTGCAAGCTTCGGATAGGTATTTGAAGTGTTCCGATAGCTATAATGAACCGCAATAGTCTTTCCTGGTACTTCACCAGGCCTCTGACCAAAAGTTGGGTGCGCAACTCCACCATAGTTATAGGACTTTCCTTTAGGAGACACGTACAGAATTGTGTCCGTAAGGTTCCAGGGCCCCAATGGAGTTGGAGCTGTTATAGCGCGGAAAGTACTGTCGACCCAGCTATTATAGAACACAAGAAAATACTGGTTGTGATACTCGGAGTAATAAAGTGTACCAGTACTGAAAGGCATCTTTCCCGAGATTACCGCGGCGGACTTGCGACGCGCTGTCGGAACTGGCATAGTGTAAGACCAAGTCCCCGCTCCAGCATCGTAGTATTGATAGTATTGCGTCTGTCCAAAGTAACGAGCCGGCACCCTTGCAACGTGCACATCGTACTTATTCGAGTAAATGGAATCAAGACCGTAAAGATAGACAATACCATTAATTTGAATATTGACGAAAGAACCGTAGAGGTAAGTGGAGTTGGGATAAGTGATCTGCGAGGCGCGGGAGATAGACACTTTGTTAGTCGTCGGATCAAGCGAATACACTGCCGCCGTGTTTCCGTAGTTGATAGATGCCGATGACGTATAAAATTTCTGTACATAAAAAAAATGCGCAGCGGTCGTATCCGTGAGGGGCACGCAGTTGGTGTAGGTCCACAAGGCAAATCGGCGACTGGCGGACAATTCTAGTGACTTCTCCGCAGTTGTAAGCGGAATTGCGTCAAAATATTTAACCGTATTAGACATTGTATAATCTTGAAGGATACTAGGATTATCAAATGATCTAACCATCGCTGATGACGTCGTTGAAAATCCTCCAAATGCACCACTGCTAGTGACGTGTGCTGTAGAATCCGCAAATGTAAAAAATGTGCGATTTGAAAGCGTGCAAGAACCTCCTCCGTCTCGGTAAACTGTCCAGCCATTATATGGATCATAGAGCTGGCCATAGTCTGTCACATTTGAGATAGCAAGCTTATGCGACATAGATCCAACATTGAGGGCGGGGGCGAGGGGGATCACATTGTTAATTAGGCTCGGAATAGCATACGCCGTCGAAGCTGCCAACCCTGAGGTGGACGCTGAAGACAAAGACTTGGAACATGCCAAAGACACCGTAGACGAAGACACAACAGACGACTTGGAAGATGGCGTGGTTGACGACACAACCGACCAGGATTTGACAACAACGTAGACGAGGATACAACCGACGAGGTTTTCGATAACACCGTAGACGAGGATACAATCGACGAGGACTTGGGTAAACTAGCCGGGGCCGATGTCGATACAGACAATGAAGAAGACGATGTAACCGACGACTTGGAAAACGAAACAAAAGACGAAGACGCAAAAGACGAGACCTGAGACGACATCGCCGACGCAATTGCCGTAGATAGCGACCCGGTCGTGCTGGAAGACGAGATAGCAGACACAACTGAAGATGGCGCGGTAGACGAAGATCTGGATGTTGTCGTAGACACGGACTTCGACGTCGACGAAACAGATGATTGCAGAGACGAGGATGGAATTGCAGAAGACGAAACAGACATTGTAACCGACAACGATTTTAAGATTGAGGCAATAGATGAACTTCTGGACGATGCTACCGAAGAGACAATGGAAGATGCCTTGGAGGATGAAGCGGATGTGCTGGAGGACGTCGTTGACGAAGCCTTCAATGATATAGCCGAGGACGTCGTGGAGACCACCGTGACCGCAGCCAGCCCTTGGGCCAGACTGAAAAGCACTAATATGCCGAGCAGTAAGTGAAATGAGACCATGTCGTTGGTTGTGGTGTCAAGACTTTCAATTCAAATTTGAAGCAGAATTTCATGGCGGATTGACAGCAGATAAATACATAATGCGCAGCTGCTTGCAGCTGCTAGCAGAGAAGCCTTCAGCAGGCTGTACCCCACAGCTTCACATCATGGTAACGGTGACGGTAGACCGGTGGTTGCATCACGAGACGGCCAACGAATAGATTGGAACGTGAGAGCCACGATGTCCATTATCGGCACGCCGTAAGCCGTCAATCGTCATAAGTCGTCAGCGTATAGCTGTGGTCTACGCAGCAGGATATATATGAGCTTATTGAGCTTGACCTGAGTTGACCATAAAAACCAGAAGACGGAGAGCTCAAAACAAAGTCTAGGACAGCGCCGTAGATGGGTGCGCAGGTCGCTTACGGGTGCATGTACGAGGCGGCGCACAATATCGACAGCTGACTTAAGCCGGACAAAAACTGCCGCGCTCAACATAATGCACGATCAATTGCGGTCAGGCTTCGTGTTGAGCCGCACTCCTTGTATACGCTGATCTCTTCTCGCTCATGAGGCCCTAACGATTAGTGGATCCGTGCACCCATGACCGTGAATTCGAGGGATCGTTGGTGAAACGATGATATAGCCCACCCAGAAACAGATATACTTCGTAAAACCTAACTCAGATTCATCCGTCAATAAGAACACGATTTCTAGGAGGAAATCAGGAAATAAGGACAGGTGATTAGACTGCTCACTGCATCTCGATTCTACGGACCTGTCAATTGCTTCTTTCGCATCATGATCGGCTGGTAAGCGAGATGGCACCGTTGTTCGGCTGAACGAAATGAGAATGGCCTGGAAGGTTGTCGCGACCGCTGACGTAGCCCTTTATTCGTCATGTCCGCATCCGGCCAATGGCGTATTACAAGTATTTCGAAGCCAAAGTGGGTCCTTGTATTCAGAAATATCGGGACTGCCAGGTCCCACAAACGGCCGCATTGGGCAATAGAAGGCAGGGCGAAGAGCTAGAAGCGGTAACTCTTTTGGCCCCTGCGCTACTTTCGCCGCATTCGGTAAATAAGCAGCAATCTATGCACGCACCAGCTAATGAGGTGGCGTACCGATTCCACTGTCCCTGAATCGAAGCAGGCGGTGTGTGTGGCTGTGCAGCCGGACCGCTTAGAAGCCGCGATAATTCCTACACGCGATGTATGACATCCGCAGGCTATCAATAATTATTTAATATCATAGATTGCTTTCAGTTTTTTTAGTTGAATAGATTATAGAGCTCAGAGGGACCGAGGACATACCGATCAAGCGCTAGCTTAGCTTGCCTTTGAATCAACCAAATTCCTCAGTCCGGATCCGGATATCAAGTCAAACTCTGCTGAAACATTCCGGCGCACCGCCCTGGCTAGAAACTAGCTAGCCCAGCCAGTTTAATTTAAAAGCAAGTCAACATATGTCATGTCTCTGAAGTCTGATGTCTGAGTTGTCTCCGGCGGAATGCTCGAATTGCGCCTACGTCATAAACTGCTCGTGACAAGATCGTGTTACAGTCCAAAGTAGTCGTTGCCGCGCTCCCTCGACCTCAAATCTGCTTAGAGTGGTCAATTTCACTTTCGTAATCAACTAATGATGTTACCTGATGCTTTCGAAAGGCTGTAAATGTTTATGCGGAATTGCAGATATTTAGATAATGAGATGAGCCGTTATATGGCGAGTGATCTGATCGTGATCGCTGTAACTATTAATTCAGGGGTATTTTTTTCACGCGCGTTGTTTACATTGACGGTTTCAAAATTTACAGACGCGTATCTTTTTATTTACCTTCAAATTTTTGGAATGTCACTCAATCAGAACGCGGATTTACGCGGAAAACTTCGGCAAGTCAGTCTTAGTCAGACGTGGCGTGGCTCGTGAATTAATTATAAGTCAATTGAAAAAATGAATTCCTGTTACACAGCTCAGCGGTTACATTTGCTGCTAGCGACTTCTCTGCATGATCTCTCCTATCCGACTTATTACAATACCCAAAATTCAGAACACCAGTTATTCAAAAGATCACATGTTATACAGACTCAAAAAAATCCCGCGAACATTCCCATTTCTCAATCCCCGCTTGTCACAACATAAAAATACTCGGCACGCGCCGCGCTCGGCAGCCACTTAAACAAATGAGATCCTTCCAACCTTCGTGTACGTGTGCGTCGTATTTTGATAGCTGTAATGAACAGCGATGCTCTGACCAGGCGTATCGCCAGGGCTCTGGCCATAAACAGGATGCGCCACGCCACCATAGTTGTATGATTTGCCCTTAGGCGTGACCCATAGCGCAGTGTTGGTAATATTCCAAGGACCTAACGGAGTCGGGGCGGTAATGGCTCGGAAAGTGCTGTCAACCCAGTTGTTGAAGAACACCATCATATACTGATTGTGGTACTCGGAGTAATAAATGGTACCAGAGCTAAAGGGCTGAGTGCCTTTAATGGCTGCGGCAGACTGTCGACGTGCGGTAGGTACCGGCATAGTGTACGACCAAGCACCAGCTCCAGCATCCCAGTACTGGTAATATTGTGTCTGTCCAAAGTAACGAACGGGCACGCTTGCAACGTGTACGTCGTACTTGCTGGAATAGAGAGTATCCAGGCCATAAAGATAAACAACACCATTGACGACGACATTGGCAAACGATCCGTACGCGTAAGTCGTATTGGCGTAAGTGAGTTGAGACGCGCGACTAACGGAAACCTGGTTGTTTGTCGGATCGAGAGTGTACACGGCGGCCGTGTTTCCGTAGTTCCTGGAAGCCGACGAAGTGTAGAACTTTTGCAACAAAAAGAAGTGAGCAGCAGTCGTGTCCGAGAGAGGCACACAGTTTGTGTACGTCCAGAGAGCATAGCGACTGCTCGCAGAAGTTGCAACCAGTTTTTCTGCGGGCGTGAACGGAATCGGCTGGAAGTAGCCGACAGAGTTCGACATCGTGTAATCCTGAAGATAGCCAAGATGGTCAAACGTGCGTGCCATCGCAGACGAGCTTGTTGCAAATCCTGCAAAAGCGCCGCTGCTCTTGTACGCCGTAGAGTCCGCAAACGTGAAGAAAGTCCGGTTCGAGAGAGTGCATGATCCGCCTCCGTCGCGGTACACGTCCCAGTCGTTCCACCAGTCGGTGAGCTGACCCCAGTCTTGCACAGATGAAACTGCAAGCTGTCGGGACATGGCTCCAACGCGGTACGCGGGAGCAGGCGCTGGCACGACCGGGTTGATCAAGCTAGGGATAGCATATGCCGTTGACGCGACCGGGGTGGATGTGCTTTGCCCTTGGGCCAGGCTGGCAAGCGCCGCCAGCGCAAAAACAGAGAAGAAAGAGACCATTTTGCTAACGTATGAAGATATAGTCAATTGTAATTCAAAAGCTACTCGGGGACATGGCCCTTTCTTAAATACAGCCTGAGTAGCTGGTGCCAACCGTGCCATGACGCGCCGGAGGCCCAGAGCCGGAGCCACAGGCACAGCATGTGGTCCCTGACGCGCACTAGAGCCAATTCGGTTGCCGTACCTCGTGCCAATCGATACTGATCAAACCAGGGAACGTTGGAAATTCAATAGTGGAGCCGAGATACTTCTCGGCGGATGTGCCGCTGGTGAGCCCGTGCTGTACGTCATGTATAGCGGCGCTCATGATAACCACCCGCGCTAATTGATAAATTACCAGCTGCAACAACGAGCAAGATGAAACGCTAGCGACTAGCTTATTAAAGGCAATTCATAGTTTGGAATGACAGCCGGCCATCACCAAGCACCTCGATGCGGACCTGGCATGCTAAAAAACCGCGACGAGCCGAGCATTCTTGATCTCGGACCTGTGCGAGGAGGTAATTCCTTGCCGACCCCATGATCAGGAGCTGCTGATTCAGACCAAGAACGTGGACTCAGACTCTCAGAGTTTAGATCACCTAGGATTCTAGACCCAAGGCAGCGCAAAATTCCAAGACACTTGATCTAGACACGAAAAACCAGTAATGTTGGGCTCGAAGACTTGGCCTGGTGCGGCGAGGGGCTGGCGTCCGGATCATTCAGGAATGTACGTAGGGCTGCGGCGCGTCACCGGTGACGCGCCGCGCCGCCGATACCGAAAGCGCTCACGGCATTATTTTTTTTCGGCTCCGGGCTCGCGCAAGCACTATCTTTCGCAAGCGTCACTCATCAAGAAATGCTACAGTTTGACGAAAAGGAAAATGCCCCACCGGCGGTGGCTGGGCGCGTCATCGGTTGGGCAGGAAGGGGGCAGGGCAGCAAGCCCGAAGCGGCCCGCGAAGGGCCCCTGCGCTCCCTGCACATCTCGGTAAAATATAAGCAGCAATCTATCTGCGCGCGTCAGGGTCCGTCCCTGGAGGCGTGGCGCCCGTCTGTGGCGGTGCCATGATCCGCAAACGGGCTCAGAGATCCACACTGCCCACTAAGCGCAGCTAGAAACTGGCTGAAGATGTATAAAATGGGGTCATCGGCTTTATACAGTACACTACGTGCCCACTTCTTGCCAGGTGGGCAGAAGGTAGGCGTAGAGGTCAAGAGCCATACCATACAAATGGCTGCGGAGTCACGATCGGCTCTTGAAGCTGTCATGAGTTCATTATAGCTATAACATTAATATGGCGGCAATATATATGCACGTAAATGCTAAACCTAAACAGAAGCCTCTAGATTACGGATTCATAGGGACCTCGGGACAACGGCTGATCGAATTACGACAGCCGAATCAGACCCTTGACATATGATCTGCGCGGCAGTTAGAAGTGAGTCCCCAGATCGTCTGATCGTCGCGCCGCACCTGAGCATACACGAAGAATTTCATGCCGGCAGTATGGTTCGTATCATTTGGTATAGCGACTCGAATTCGGCTCTCGAAACATTAAGGACGACGACATGTGCATTTACATCGCGCCGTCGCATTTGATATGGCCACCACCGCGTCCACGACCGCACAGCAGCACATAATTGAGCTAATTACGTATACTCTCTTTCCGAACTCATTAGCATTAACGGTTCCCTTAATCCGGCCCTTAGATGTAGCCGTTTAAGTTAAGCAGTTGGCGATCTACGTGCATATCCTGCGCCGTAGCCAGTGAGAACGAATGCCACCTAGAGATGGCTTCGCCCACTGCGTAAACGGCGCACAGTTGAGAGAACTGCCGTTCACGGAAGACACATGCGATGACTTAGTACGTTTATAAACTGTAAGGCGTAAGGCGTACATGCTGATGTCATCAAACTCTGATGTATCCCGAGAAACTAACTCGTATTCTCACTTCGTTGCCCTCTGCCCGTGCTCGGCAACAGCTACATGACGTCTTGTATAGCAAAGATGCAATGCGTCATGCGGTCTTAAAAGACCGGAAGCTACCGAAACCCAGATGTCTCTAGCAAGCAAAAGCCTCACCTTAAATAGCAGTTTAGAGAAATTAGCCATGCACTACTGGCCGTCCTGCAACACTTAAGAGACTCGAATTCAGATTGCGATTACAAAAATATAGAGCACTTGCACGAGTCATTGGACAGTCAAAACGAGACGAGAGAAGAGCGACTAAAAGCCGGGCTGACGGAGCCTGGATCCGGCTTCGTATCCGTCTAGCACATGTCGTTCGTCGTTTCATGAAGACGTTGAGTGCTGTCACGTCCCGCTAAATAAGCACCACTGGTATATAGATGTACAAGATACTCACAGGGCAATACTGTCTCGAGCTCAAATGGATTTGGCATTGATGATCCAAGCCAAGTACACACGTAGCAAAGACGTCATGAAAACGATAGCAGATCGACCATCTGATATACTGAGCTGATTTCATTAAAATATTGCAATGATATCGTCATAATCTAAACTGGCAAATATACATCGAGATAATTTAAGTAAAATTTCGTCATGATATCATGTCATAATAAAAACTGACACTACACTCAAAAAATATCGCCGCTCAAGGCCGCCTAAGACTAAAAACGCGATATGTGAGGAATGCAGCGAGAGGTAACAAGCAGCGCAAACATTGAGCTTTCCAGAATCCGAATAAAGTAAACTGCTGGCAAATACATCTTGGCGGACGTTTCCCTACTGTCTCACGGCTAGTATGTGAAATCATTACAATCGCTGATCCATCGCGTCGCGGCACCCTTGACATTAACTGAGTCTGAGGTAATTAGAAGATATTTCAAATACGTATAGCGACAAATGACTCTGGCCGATCGCGATTGATAAACGCACTCACGCCGGGGAAAGCGGTTCTTCTAACTGAAACATCTCATCATGTTTATTGAGCTGAAACACTTGTGAGACTTGTAAATCATTTGTACACGAGCCCATGGAACGATCGGAGCCAAAACATGTGTGCCGTCTCAGAATCAGAAGAGGTTATGAGTTCCTGCTACCCCTGGTCTCGGATCTGTATCGCGGGCCGACCTGACGAGCGGAGTGCAAGAACGGTATAAAAAATCCCAGAATAACAAAGAATGACCAAAATCCTCCAGCGGCAATTTATTAATGGGTTTCCGGTTTCCTCGATTCGTATCGTATGCATATATAAGCCAAGGATCTTACTCCAAGGAGACGTAAGCGATCCGATCGCGGTTCGATCAAGATCTACCTGCACGATCGTGGGTAAAAGCAGAAGTTACCCGGTGGACGCGTATGTTCCGCCATACCGAGGTGCATCTATCTTCAAAATCTACATCAGTAGACAAGCCGCAGTACTTTAGTAAACAGAGTAACACTTAAATTTGTAACAGACAACTCGACACAACTGTTAACAGTCTGTTAGTGAACTGACTGTTACTAATCAGTCTAATATGCACCACACCGATGAGGCTACGACCAACAATATGCACTTAATATGCCAGATCTATCAGTATCGGCCTATCCCTTAAACCAAATGTATCTATTAGTCGTCTTAAAGACATTTACTTTGAAGTTAAAAGTAGGAACTAGTTATCCAAAATCTTCATGATCTCCGGCTTCACCGCCTCCTCCGCCCAAGCCGGACGCAGCATCTCAAAGCCAGAAGAAGTCCGGCCGTAAGTGATTCCACCGAGCCGAGCAATAGGTTTCAAGATCTTCGGGTCCAAAGAACTAAAGGTCTCGTTTGTGACATCTTCGCGAATGTGGAAATTGACACCCTCGACAATGATCAAGGTACCGTTTGGAACGCCAGACAGCTTGCCAGTCCACTCATGGTGCGTTACGAGCTTTGCCTCGACCGAGAATGCAGATTCGGCGACATGAGGGGGCGCGACCTTATCTGACGCTAGAGGTGTCAGTCCAGATATGTCCCATTCAGAAACCTCGGGAGGTGCGTTGGTAGAGGTGTAGTTGGCGGCCTCCACGAACCATTCTGAAATAATGTTGATCGTCAACTCTCCAGTCTCGAGCACATTGGCGAGCGTGTCCTTAGCTCCCGCAACAGATGACGCAAACCCGATGCAGAACATAGGCGGGTCATGATGCACAAACGTGGTGTAAGAGAATGGCGCTAAATTGCGTACACCGGCCTTGGACACGGTAGACACGAACCCGATCTGTGGTCACATAATTAGCCCTGGCTTACAAATCTAGCATCCAGCAGGGAACGCACCGGACGCGGAACAATGCCGGCAATCAGTAGCTTGTAGTTGTCAAAGGGGTCGCGGCCCTCAGCATATGGATCAACCGAGAGCTTCTTGTGCTTCTTCCACTCATCGCTGGTCGCGCCGGATCCTGTATCGCTGAGTTAGTCCATACACTCCAGGACTACTGCAATCAATAGCGCGACGCTTACCAGGAACCCAGTTGATATTGGGACTTTGTGTGTAATGGAATTCCGAACTCTCAAATTCCGGCCGCTCGCGCTGAACTTTTCCGAAGTCTCCCTGAGCAATTGTTAGTAAGGTTCCTCCCAGGAGAGAACTCGACAAGTGCGTACGTGCGGGTTACGCTTCAGCTTCGCCTCGCGATCAGCACTGGTGGCAGCGGCACTCATTTTCTAAGGAATAAGTTCAAAGAGAAGGTGAATTGGACGTAGTGGGTTTAAAGAAAGAAAAAGCAGGAGAGACGGCGAATTGGAGACGGTGTATTTTAGGCGGCTACCCGCTTCTACAACCGGCCATCTACTATTACGGCATTGCGGGGGTCGGGTAGTCGGGCGCGGCGTCGGGACATACCGTTTTCAGAAACCCTAGTCCACATCAGATCCATTTAAGAACAGGAATATTCAAAACTTCCCGCTTACGCAGATATTATTCTGCGTGATGAATCCCAGAGATTATACAATACTGCTATTTGAGGACGTATTACGTCTATATCACTATATGAAGTCAGGCACCTGTAGCGGCCCCGGATTGACCGTCTAGCGTTCGACTATGTGTGCGATTCGTTTACAATCTTTAACAGGAATTCCGCGGACAGTAAGTTGGCATCGCGTCATTAACAGACAGATTCTTTAGAGAAGAATTGAGTAACCAAGTTTTCTTTTGTTAATTGCATCACCTAGGGCTCAAAAAGTGCCACTTAAAGATCTCAAAACACATTCTCACTCTTGGAGCGTAATTGACGACGCCCGCTACTCTCTGTTCATGAAACCCAGGCCAGCTTCAGCGCACTCCAGCACAGTCTTCGACACAGGAAGTCCCAAATCCTCAATTTTGTTGTTCACTCTCTGATAGACCTCGCCGTTTTTGTGCGTAATAGCGAAATCGTCATACGAGGCATATCTACAGCTCATTAGTTCCAACGATTTCCACGATCCACGTCAAGCAATCACGTACCTTTCAAAAATCGCAAAAGTGTCGGGGTCCTCAAGCGAGCTAGCGTAGTAATAACTGTAGCACCCAGGCTCGTTCTTCTCCACATCCTCTGCGATTTCTTTCATCCATCCTAAAACTTCCTCCCGATGGCCAGGCTTGAGAGTGATGGTAACCTGCAAGATAAAACTCTTGCCCGTACTCTTGGATACACCCGGTCGAGTGAGAAAGCCAACACCAGACGACTCATAAAAATCCACGTGAAGGGGGTCGGAAAGGTACGGAGTCGCGCCGCTGACGAAGGCCTTAAATGGACCGGACTGCATATGCACATTTTGCGCTGCCAACTTGTCCGCGTAGCTATAATCAAATCAGCGTACGGCTCCTTTATACAAATTTTTCTAGATCAGATTACATTTCGAATCCCAAAATAGCAGGAGCTCCGCTGGTCGGTTTGTAGAAAAAGTACGTAGACGTGACGTCTACTTCATTGTTCCACACATACTCCTCTTCTGGCTTCAAAGCTGCGACGATCTTCAGGATGTCAGTCCCAATTCCGGTATTCATCAACCCGCACATAAGATTCTGTCGGCTCCATTGTCGCAAATCGAACATACCTGGGACTTTTGGCCGGGCAACGAGGCAATCTATTGTGATTTCAGGTCAGCGGTCACGGTCGGATCGGATCGGCATTCGAAATAGCCAGACGTACTCGGGCAAAGACGATTACAGGAGCCATTTCAACAGTATCCCACTCTGAGTTTTCAGAAGGCTAGTTAGACTACTTGACGAGAGAAGTAAAGGGGATAGCAGCGCTGTCTAGGGCGTGATTGCGGAGATCCGGGTAGTAGTTATACTACCTCAGATAAGGTTTGCATTTTTGTTTACAATTGCCTGTTTAGTGGAGCACCGGAGTAGCGGACGATTCAACCCCGCAACTCACGGTTGCCGTAGCTACAAACGTAAAACAATTGTCACAACTAACCACATGAAACTATCCAGCACTCAGCAGCTCAAAATTACTACTATTAAGTTATTCTTTTAAGTGCTAATTGCTGAATAAGCCGATAATATTCTAGGACAGCATCAGTCTATCCTCACTCACGATCTAGGAGGGCATGGGAGGGCGGTCTATAGATGGCAGGACGGTAATGAAAACTAGCAGCAATTTTGGCTTGCGCGGTCGTCTAAGTATTATAAAGCCGGCTCCCATCGGGTTTAGAAAAATAGTCATAAGGGTCAGTTATTGTACTAAGTACTAACACATTCAAGCCATTTCACAAAATCATTCCGACTTTAGTAGTTGTTATCATTTCCACCATACGACTGCTGACCGCCACCAGATCCACCGAACGAGTCACCACCATATGATCCCTGCTGTCCACGAGACCCAGTGTTGCTTCCATAGTTATCACCGCCAGATCCACCAAACGAGGAAGAATCATTCTGTCCGAACGAGGATTGGGAGTTGCTATCGCCGTAGGAGTTGGAATCGTTGAATGACGATTGGTTCGAGTTGTCGTCGCGAGATCCTGACGAGCCGAAAGACTTCTGCTGCGAACCAGTGTTGCCGGAGGAGCCGTAGGAGTCGCTGTTGCCGGAACCGTAGGAGTCGCTCGTGTTTGAGCCGTAAGACGAGTTGTCGTTCCCGGAGCCGTACGAATCATTGCTGTTGTTTCCAGAGCCATAAGAGTCGCTGCTGCTGTTGTTTCCAGAGCCGTACGAGTCGCTTCTGCTGTTGTTACCCGATCCGTACGAGTCGCTGTTGCTGTTGCGAGACCCGTACGAGTCGTCGTTGCTGCTGTTGCGAGATCCGTACGAGTCGTCGTTGCTGCTGTTGCGAGATCCGTACGAGTCGCTGTTGCTGTTGCCAGATCCGTACGAATCGTTGTTGTTTCCAGAACCGTACGAGTCGTTGTTTCCGCTGGAACCGTATGAGTCCGAGGTCTGGGATCCGCTGTCTGTTCAACTTGTTAGCACCAATACAATTACTCTGCGACGACGACAAACTTACTTCCACTGGCGATGTTCTTGATGAAATCCATGATGAAGTAGTAAGTAAGTAGTGTGGGAGTAGTGTAAGAGAGGTTGAATGGATTTGAGGATGAGCTGATCAAGGTACGACCAGAGACGGCCTTATATACCCATCCAGCGCGGCAATGACGTCGTCATCACGTAGCCAGCGCGAAACTGGGAAATTGGCAAGGGTTGCGCGTGAACGTGTCAATTCGTGCCGTGAGGAGCAGGATCACGAGCTGGAGCAAGGCCATGCCGCCAGCCGCCAGGGGCACGGCAGCGCGCGGCATATCGCGTCAGCATGTGCCAATTACACGCGCAGGAGCAGGCGCAGCGCGGCGACGCCGAGTCTCGAAGTCTCGGGCCCTCATCCATCAGGCATCGAGCCGCGCAGATCTGTGATCAACTCGAACTCTGAGTTTGCTGCGGTGGCCGGGTTAATTGGATGGGGTTTCGTCGTTCGAGAGTTTGGGACGGCGGCAGCGAAGGTTGTGACCACTGGAATTTTCTGGCCGAGTGGTTTATTTGCCGATTTAAAGTCGGGCGCTTGTCTCGCTCATCTAGCAGATAACTGCTTTGTCAATTGGTAATTGTCGGCGATTGTCATCCAGTTGACCGCTCAATTGAGCTTAGAACTCCTGCAATCAACTCGTAAAGATTACAGCAAATACTCTACAGATACGGCCGTGAGAAGTCCCTGAATTTACGAATTAAATTTAAATACGGGGGATCTGCAGATCCAGGACAGGGCCGCGCAGCCGCAGCCGCACAGGCTCGAGCGCGGGGCGCCTGGCTGTGAGTTGTGTGAGCTGCGTGAGTTCCAGACGCCGATTCCGTGATCGATCGCCGCGCGCGGTTCCAGAAGCCAGGCTCCGCATTCCAGCCGGCTTCGATGTGACGACTCCGACAACTCGTAATCCTTGAATTCTATCCAAAAATAAATCTATATTCTATAGCCCCTGATGCACCCCAATGCGCCTCCGCCAATCCGCAACCAACCACAACCACAATCTAATCCAATCTAATCCAGATCTGTGTCTACACCGACAACGGCTCCCGCGCAGCAATAGTGCTTTCGTAGTGCCGCTTCGCCTCGGCACTGAGCGCGATACTGCGCTCGACGCCAAAGCCGTCCTGGAACAAGCCCTGTATGTCCTCGAGCGTGAGATACGAGGTCTCGGGGTAAAAGAAGTAGACCAGGATCTGACCGAGAACACACATAAACGCGTACAGCACAAACGTACCACCAGGGGTGATCGTGCGCATGAGCGTCAGGAAGGAGGCAGAGATAAACAGGTTGAGTCCCCAGTTCGTGGCTGTCGAGAGCGACGTCCCGATGCCGCGGACAGACATGGGGAACAGCTCGGACTGCTGCCAGGGCACGTTGCCGATGCCGGTGGCGTAGAATGACACGAAACCGATCATGGAGACGATGACGAGCTTGGCCCAGGGCCCGGAGGATTCAGGCTTGGAATCAATGGTGGCCAGTACGCGGGAGATCGTAAAACCGGTGAGGACGAGGAAGATAGCCATGACCCAGAGGGTCTGGAGCAAGATGCGGCGACGGCCGAGCTTGTCAATAAGGTGGAAGGCCACGATGGTGAAGAGCAGGTTGGTCGAGGCAATGATGAGCGAGACGACGGCTGGGTCCTCGAAGCCGACCATCTCGAAGATAGTGGCGGAGAAGTACATCATTGAGTTGAATCCAGAGAGCTGTTGGATCGCCTGAAGACCGCAGGCAATGACGAGACTGCGGAAGAGCGCCGGCACGCCGAAGATCTCGCGAATCTCGTGCGCGATCTTAGCCATGCGCGACATATCACCCTGGTCGTCCCGGTTGAACTCAACGAGCAGCTTGACCTTTTTGGTGACGAGGCTCTCATCGATCGTGCCGTCGGGAGCTGAGTAGATAGAGCGGATGACCTTCTTGGCTTGCTCGATCTTCTTAGCGCGGATAAGAAACCGTGGCGTCTCAGGCATGAAGATAAAGACCAGCAGCTGTATCATCGCGGGCGCAGTTCCCAATCCCACGAGCACGCGCCAGCCGCCGGCGCGCTGCGTCAATGCCGCGCCGAGTACGTACGCGATGACCTGTCCGCCGGTGACCGCACACAGATTAAGCGTGACCAAGCGGCCACGGAACCGTCCAGGCGCCATCTCGGAAATGTAGAGCGGCGCGACGAGCGAGGCAATGCCCACGCCCCAGCCCATGATGAACCGGCCCTCGACCATCGACGAGACCGAACCCGAGGCGGCCTGGAGCAGAGCGCCGAAGACGAAGAGCACATTTGCGCCGAGAATGACCCACTTGCGCCCGAGAATATCGGCAAGCGTGCCCGCGACTATGGCGCCCAGAACGGCGCCCAGCGAGGTCGCGGACGTGATGAGCTCCTTGTCTTCAGGAGTCAGTAGCCGGCCGAGGTCGGTGCCTGTCGCGATAAGGGCGGACGAGATGTAGCCGGTGTCGTAGCCGAAGAGAAAACCGGAGAAGGAGACGACAATGGTGAGAAGGAAAATGAATGAGTTGACCTCGCCGTCCTCGATGTCGGCCTCGTCGTCCAGAATAGAAAGCACCGAGGCGTCGTCGGGAGAGGCGGCGTCCGGGACGACGGACTGCGCGTGCGGAAGCAGGTGGTGCAGGTCCTCGTCCTGGCCGCCCGAGAGCGGGTCGTAGGCCGCAGCAGGAGCGCTCATGGTCGGGCAGTAAGGGCGGGCAGCATGGACCAGTGCTGAGCAAGTTTCTATTGAGAAGAGGGCTGATAGGGCGTTGCGGGTGAATTGAGGTGAAGGCTGCAAAGGCGGTATCAATTAAAAGGAGGCGCACTCGAACTGACTGACGCGCACGGCGCGCGCGGCGGACCCGCTGCCGGATTCTCTACAGAGAGTTATCAGGCTGGATACATGTATTTACTTTATAGTTACGCCAAGGTCTATAGAATTAAGTACCAGCTGACTCTGATGACTGACAGTCGATTGTCAATTGAAACTAGACAGTCTGTTGTCTGAATTGCCTGTTAGCCGATTGCTGATGAGCTGGGCTTAAAGAGAACCAAGCGGCTCTCCGCCATGCCTCGATTAAATACGTTTCTGCGGTCGGCGTCTCGGCGATACTTACTATTTATAATTATATTTATTCAGGAATCAGCAGTGAGTGAGCTTGAAGAGTCAACAGCCAACAGATTAATAGCCAATTGGCAATTGCCTGGCTAATTGTTCAATCCCGTTCCCTCTCCAGCCTGTGGATATAGAGAGAAACCGACCATGTTCCCGCCGCCCCGTCGCCCCGCCACGCGCCCGCCCCCCACACACGCTGCCCCGGTCCAAGCCCCGCAAACCCTGGCGCATCCCCCTGTTCCCCCACGTAAACGTTCTCGTTCTCCGCGAGAGCAGCTTTGCGTAATCCGGGGCCCGGGCCCAGCGCTTGCAACCAGAGAATTGGCCTGAAGCGCCGGCATATAGCCTGGCCGCCTTCTCCGTCTTGGGCTCGCCGCGAGCCGTGCGGCGCCCCGCGGTGGCTCTTATATTTCCGTTCGCGCCTCTCATCTCCCCTCCGCCAGTTCACTCCTCATCGCAATGGTCTTCACGCTTCGTTGGGGCATCGTCGCCACCGGCGGCGTACGTATATCTTTTTCTTGACCCCCATCGAGCTCGCGTGCTAACCCAGAATCTTCAGATCGCCGAGCTCTTTTTTAAGGACCTTCTCGCGGACCCGGCCCTCCGCGGCGTCACCGACGTCGTCCACAAGCCCGTCGCCGTCGCCTCGCGCACCCTGGCCTCCGCGCAGTCCTTTATTGACCGTCACACGCCCGAAGATCTCAGGTCCTCTATCACGCCCTACGGCTCTCACGCTGCCCTCTACGCCGACGATTCCGTCGACGTCGTCTACATCGCAAACCCCGCCAGCGCGCACTACCCGACCGCGCTCGCCGCCCTGCGCGCCGGCAAGAACGTGCTTTGCGAGAAGCCCTTCACCGTCAACCAGGCCCAGGCCCAGCATCTTCTTCATGTTGCGAAAGAAAAGAACGTCTTCCTTATGGAGGCCGTCTGGACCCGTTTCTTCCCGCTCACCGCCGCCTTCACCAAGCTCATCCACCAGGACAAGATCATCGGCCGTGTTCACCGCATCTTCTCCGACTTTTCTGTCCAGTTTGATCCCATCCAAAATCCCATCATGTATCGCAGCGCTACCGCCGGCGGTGCCTTGCTTGATCTCGGTGTCTACATGAACGTCTGGACCCTGCTCACCTGCTACCACCACCCGGAAAACAGCCTGACCCCGCCGGACGTGCTCAAGTCTGTCATGTACATCAACTCTGACTTTCCCGAGGTCGACGAGGCCACTTCCGTCATCACCATCTGGGACAAGCCTAAGATCATGTGCGTTGGCACCGTCTCCATGATGACCAACTCTCCCGCCGAGTGCGTTATCCGCATCCAGGGCTCCAAGGGTGAAATCGTCATCCCCATTCACGGCTCACGTCCCGAGAAGATCATCGTCGACGTCTTTGGCCTTGGAAAGCGCGAGTTCAACTACCCCATTCCCGGCCAGGGTCTCTTCTACGAGGCCGACGCCGTAGCCCGCGATATCCGTGACGGAAAGAAGTTCGATGCTTTGTATCCCGTCGAGGAGTCCATCTTTGCCATGGGCATCATGGATGAGGTTAGACGACAGAACAACTTCAGGTTTCCGGATGAGATTGAGTTCGTTGAAAAGTATTGATAGTTTATAAACCTTTTGGATCGTGTTTTACTTAATATTTAAATATTTCAAACCTGCAATATATATCGAGAAGGCTTGAGATTCAGAGGTGAGAATGCATAGATTCGCGTATATACATGATCGAATAAAAATTTACATGACTTTCATATCATAATGCAGGTGTAGGATTTCACTCCCAGAACTTCCAGAAGCTGGGCTTTTGAAATGCAGCGTCGTGACGTTCTCGTGCTGGTAGCCAGCCTTTGATCTTCTTTTCAATTTCGATCGACGCCTCTTCCGCGTCATATCGGCGTCCATAAACATTCACAAACTCGCCCTCGGGATCTATTCTGCAGTTAGCTAAGTGCTCTACAGTTCATATTAATGGCAGATGTACCCATCAGATAGAAGAAAATAGAGTGATCCACAATATAGTCTTCACCTGGCTTAATTTCTGGCGGTGTTGAGAAGTACACCCGGTATGATTTGCAAGCTGTGGCAACCTCTTCATGTGTTCCAGTGAGTCCAACTATACCCGGGATATCAAACTCCGCGAGATATTGCTTGACCACAGGACCACTATCACGAAGCGGGTCACAAGTAATGAAAATCGGCTGAATCTCAATCCCATGCTCCTTCAAGTCTACAGACATGTCAGTTGATATTAATCACCTTAAATATTAACATGAGATTTCATACTGCTCACAATAACGGCCATTTTGTCAAGCTCCTCGGGACAGATATCGGGGCAGAGAGTGAATCCAAAGTAGATCTGCATTTGTCAGACTTCGTTCCCTTTGTAGCGTTTTTTTAGCAACGAGTTTCACTCCTTACCAAGCTGAACTTGTTCTTCAGATCATTCTCAGTGAAAAGGTTGCCGTTCGTATCAGTCAGCTGAAATTCCCCACCAATCAAAGCCTTGCCAAACGACTGTTTCTCTTTTTCCTCCTCTGTAGAACAAAGTGGTTAGTAGCAAATCTCGACAAATGATCGCCAAAATAAGAACTCACTGTACGCATCCACTGCAACTTGCACTCGCCGACGGTAGTTGATTAACATGGCCAGACCCCCAAGAAAAAGCAACATGCCCGTAATGTTAAAATACTACCATGCCGTTAGTCACCTGAACGTAAAATGACCCCCCGACTCTCCTCAACTTACACCAAGAGGATTTTTCTTGCTTGACGTTGGCTTTTGCACTGTAATCACAAGAGGCTCGTCTTCCACAGTCTCCTCCGCAGCCATCGGTCTTCTCTTCAGCTTAACCACTTCATCTATGCTTTCCTCCGCTGACTCCTTCTTTTTTGCAGGAGCATTCGACTTTTTTACGTTGAACCAATAAAGCGAACTCGAAAAAAGTCGCGAGCTGCGAGGCTGGAACAACTGCGAACTTGGAAATGCCGGGCATCCGCCGAAACTTGAGCTCACGAAAGTTCTCGGGCCATGTCGGGAAGTTATTGTCCTTGTTTGCCGACATGCCGTTATTATGTGCCGGCTTGCAGACATAGTGATGATAGATACTCAAAAATGCGATGTGTAGCCTTGGTGCCGCAAGGACTTAGAAAGTTAGAGGTAGTGTACTCAATTCTTGCGCAGAAAGTCGGGCTGTATATAGGATCTGGCAACGATATTATTTATGTGGAGCAATTCTCGTCATGTGGCGCAGCCCTACATGATAGTTTGGCATGCTTAGCCACAGTATGATAGAATAGCCCCTGGATTATTCAATTTCAGCACAATACTCTGCGATCATATCTCTATCTCTATCTATACGTACCGCTCAATCTCTATATCGACAACCGTATCACGTTCATGATCTTGCTATAACAATATTGCTTGCACTCGCAGATGTCGACTCCTTCACGGCTGGGCAAGCGGGATGCCGATAGTCTAAAGAGCGACGAGCTAGTATCGAATCGAGAAGCACACAAAGTGAGTCCGAAGTATTTCTGGCCTGCTACTCGTTCATCTAACGCAATCTTCAGACATGTTATGTTATAAAGAAGACTAAAACAACTATCAAAAACGAGAACAAGTTTGTTGATCTCAGCAGTTCTGTCGCAGAAGGTCGAACGCATATCAACGCTCGATGGGAACTCTACGCAAAATGCATGGCGACAGTGCAGTCTAAAATAGATGTTATAATGCATGACGCCGATCGATCAGCTATTGAGAATGTGGCCAATTACGTTGTTTCTACTCCGCCGTTCGAGAAAGATTTGTATAGGCAACTACCAACAGGGTTGGTACTCGTGGGAGCGAACATTTCCGACCATTCACGACTCTTCAGAAGCTTGGTCAATCGAGTTGATGAGTTACAAGGTCGATCTACTACGTCAGTACTTTTAACGTCGGAAGATGTCTCAGTGTCGCGGGACTTTCTGCGGAAAGTGATTGGCAACGTCATGAAGCTGCAACGCGAAGATGACGGCGAAGGGCTAGCGCGAGCACCCACCGGAGCTTTTGAGGCAACAGACAAACGGACGAATTATGACCTAGAGGTGCTGGCCGATTGGTATGCCAAGCAACAAAAGCTTGAACGTATAGTGGTGATTGTCCAGGATGCGGATGGATTCGAGAGTACTGTGTTGGCGGACGCAATCAAGATGCTATAGTACGTCTAGCCTGTACGACCAAATAATGGCTACTAACGTGATTGATAGCTTATACCGGAACCGAATCCCTTTCGTTTTACTTTTAGGAATAGCAACTACTCTCCCTATTTTTAATGCAAAGATCTCAAAGTTAACGATCCGAATGATTGACGTCGACTGCTTTGAAGTCATGAAATCCGAAGAACTGGTGATCAAATTGATTGACAACGTCTTACTGTCACCAGACATGCCAATCACAATCGGCTCAAATATATTTGGTGCACTTCTACGGCGCTACGAAGGCAACACAAAAAATTTAGAGACTTTCACGCGCGCAGTTCAGGTATTTAAGTCACATGTGTCATAATGCACTTGCAAATGCTAATAAGTCCAGTATGCAATCATGACACATTTTTTTTCCAATCCCCTCAGTGTAATGGTGGATCCGACGTGCGCTACAGCTGAGAGCGAGGAGCATATTCTTGCGCTTCGAATGCTGCCATCTTTTAAAAAATATATTTCTGAAAGAATCAAAGGCCTGACGGAATTCATGAACGACGATCCTAATGCTATTAATGCGTTGGTCTCAGATACACAGTGTTTGATAGAATATTTCATGTCGGAAAGGGCTAGATTTCATACAATGCTTACGTCTACGCTGGAAGTATTGAAGTTAATAGACGTTTTACAGTCAGCTGGAAACATATACGGCAGCTCAAATGATCGACGGTCGCGAACAGAGTTGTACGGCGATGCCATTAGTGGCAATCTTTGCAATTCGCCTTTTATGCAAGAGTTGATTCGCCATTCTTCAGTGATGAGTGCGTCGGCCGTAATGAGTCTTGTTAAGTTGATTGATGGAACGTTTGATATGTCATCGCCAGTAAGGGAAATGGTAGACTCTTGGGACCTGCAGAATATTTCTAGAGCGGCACAGCATACTAAGGTGCTGACAAACATTGTTTCATCGATCAAAGCTTTTGTGACTCAAAGTCTCACTCCCTATTCAGATATTGTGTTCCATGAAATTTTTGTTTTCGATGTTCCTGACTTATATGAGGACGTCTTTTTGCCACCCTATAGGCCGATTTTAGAAAAGGCGCTTATCCAGCCCAGATTTTACTTGGGCGAGCAACAATATCAACTCGTCAGCGATGTTTCAGAACCAGAAATGCCATCGACTTGCATAGCATATGGTTTGTACCGCGAATCTGGTACTTTAATCAATACCTTTGATTTCTGGAGGGCATTCCATCAAAGTATTTCTGGGCCGACTAGTAACAATGCCGAGCTCATCTTAACATCTATTAGCGATCAGAAGACTTTCGTTCAGGCTCATGACGGCGATATGACTGGCTCAGATTTATTTTCCGAGCTACAAACTGTTGCCTTGTTTGATAAGTCAGTGAATGAGCTGCGCTACCTTGGATTTTTGAGCGATACTGCTCGAAATCGAGCTCGTTCAAAAAATACAGTCGCGGTCCTTCAAAAGTTGGCCTGGGATGGGCTTGCATAGTACAGTTGATAGGTGATTTATACTGCTATAAGATACACATATAGTGCACTCACATAATGCCATGTGAATGTTGAATTTAAGGCGTGACAGTGCTCATCTAATGAATGGACTCTGACATTGTCCTAATTGTTGACAACGTTGATCATTTGCTGCAAAACTAATTATGATGAATCTCACGCCCAAACAAAGTAACCGCATAGAACAAATAACTATAGTAACCATATTATATAGTTTGGCTAAAGAAAAGATTATACAAAATACTCCCAAGACTAGCCGAGTTTCCTTTCATGAAATATCTGCTTTGGCACGAAGAGTCATGACGAGCTACGACAATATGACTATCGCAGTCCATACACTTCGTCGAATTCATCTACTCCGGCAAATAATCCGCCTCATTCTTCCCAAACTCCAATGATAACTTAGGGGAGCGTGCTCTTGCCTCTTCAACTCCAGGCAGAGCCTACTGCGCAGCATATCGGCGATGACTTCTATCCGATTCCACCACAAGCTTGTTGACCTCGTACATCTTGCTAATAGCGGTCTGTCGCTGCAAAAGCTCCAGTTGCTCATGTGCCTTGCCTAGAAACCCTTCAATCGCGACAGGATCCGATTCTAGCCGGTGTTCTCGGAATGAATCACGCGCACGCCGGAGAGCATACTCGCGGAAGTTGTAGGCGTCAAACTGCCGTGCTGTGCGTAACATCGATCTATAAAGCGAGATCGTAGCGGATTTCGCAGTCGATGATGAAATTGAGGAAGCCATAATATACTGAACCAATTATCGAAGGGATCTGAAATTTGGAAAGCTGACTGAATTTAATCCATTCCATCGTATAGTTATGTTAAAATAAAAAAAAAAGATAAAAAAAAAGAAAATAAAAAAAACAAAAATAAATAAATAAAACAAATAAAACAAATAAAAATATTAAAAAATAAAAAATAAAAGAATAAAAAATAAAAGATAAAAAATAAAAAATAAAAAATAAAAAATAAAAAATAAAAAATAAAAAATAAGTGCGGAGATGGTTGTGGGAATCCCGACCTTGGTGGGGATTGATGCTGCGGAACCGCAGGGATCAGGTCGTTGGCAACTGAGCCACGCGATGCAATGCGATGGTGCTCCTCGCATGACCGCCGGACGGGTTTTCTTTCTGGCTGCCTTGCGGACTGTAACAAGACTGTACTTTACTAAGCTAGACGAGACGGGGATCGAGACAAGACAA
>JAJLTV010000102.1:35159-47323 GCA_030568405.1 Myxozyma monticola | reverse complement strand
GAAGCGACTAGAGTTATTCGAGAAGAGAACCGAGAGTGATCTGAGTTGAGACGCGCGTCCAACACCTTTTTTAATGGTAATTCAACTTTTTTTTTCTAACTAGACTTTTATTTTGTTGTTTTACTTTAATGTCGATATTGGCGGATTGTCGTGGAAATAGTTTCAGTGCTAACATTCGGTTTTTTTTAGGAAATCTGTTCAATGCTATCGTCGAGCTGTTCGTATATAAGCAACGTCGTCTGCTGTTTCTCGAGAATATCTAGTTATTGAACCAGAACAGAGACGACCTTGGCTTCTACTGACGGCAGATTTGAGTCTGTCGTCAATACGAGTTAAAGTCGTTTCTGTTCTGGTTTGCGCGAATTCGTCTTCGTTGAGTGTTTAGTCAAAGTGAACAGTTCTCTCTCGTCAGCGGCGAACCATCTCGTGCTCAAATTTTGCTACTTTTTCCTTCCATTCTTCTCTACTGTGCTGTCCTCACTTCTTGCGAGTCTGTGCATTCGTCCACGTCAATGACGTCTGGTGTTTTGAATTCTCTGTACTCGGCGGTGCGTCAATTCTGTGAGTGTGCATCGTGGTGCTTCTGATGTCGTGTGTCGATGTCGTGAGATGGCGGGAGTATTTATTGTGATTCCTCCTCGATAATTACTCCAGATGAAGAATCTTGGCGGCGGAGTATTGATTATGATCCCTCGTTAATAAGTACTCCTGGTGAAGTTAGAGAGTATTTATTGTGATTCCTCCTCCGATAATAACTCGTGTTGAAATGAAATGGCGGTTATGTGTGTGATCCCCTCCTATAGTGATTCTAATTTGTGGTATTTTTGATGTATATTTGGCGTATCTGTTGATTTATAGTTGTTATTATATTTACCTTATAGTTATCCGTGAATTCGCCGAGTATAGTTCCCGGTAGGTACGGCTCTCTAGTAGACTAATAATTATGTCAAATCCATATGGCGATGCACGAAAAAGAACATAAACCAGAAGTGCAGGATTGCTGAGCTGGCATATAATTTGTTCGTGAGGTTAAGTTTACTAAATAAAAAAAGTATGGTATTCCTAGAATAGAGGTTCACGCTTGGCCGCAAGTTTCTCACGATAAATACGGTCACTCTCTTCAACTGCTGGCAGTCCCCATTCCCTCATCCATTGCGACTCCAACAACTGCTGCGCAGTCGCTCGTTCTTCGGGTCTATAAGCCATCATCGACCGAATCATCGCCTCAAGCGCCATCTTCTCACTCTCCGTTACGGCACCCGAATTATGTCTAGCTCGATGCTTTGTTATGCTGGCATCGAACCTCTCGTCCCAAGTCAAAAGTCTCTTTCGAACTGGTTTCGGGATAAACTCTCCCTCCTCGGTAAACCACATCGGTCTTGCCTCCCACTTCTGCCACCACTCGGGAGGCAGAACACCAAAAAACTGTACGAGATCCACAATGACAGTATCGTTGGTGAAGAGCATAGATCCCTGCAATGTCCAACTGCCGTATATCGTGTAAATGCAACAAGCAAGTGACCAGATATCCGAGGGGAACGAAAGCGGCTCGTCAGAAAACTGAACTTCGGGTGGCCTAAATTTCAGGGGAATATGCGAAACTGTCCTGCAAGTCTTGTGCGGGTTATATGCTTCTCCAAAATCGCAGAGGACAACCCGGTCATCTCCTAATACGAGTTCACCGCCGCCAGCAACAAACGCAGTGGTATAGAAAAGTCATTTGGGCACGCTACTCGTCAAAGGCTTTCCATCGGTGCGAACAACGGGCTCCGGCTTGGGATCGCCATATTTCTTGTAAAGTTCTGGAACGGAATATTGATCTATAGATGGAGCGAGTTGAATCAAAATGTTTCCCGGGTGAATATCTGGTGAGAAGTATGATTAGTGTCGGGACTTCTGGCTTCATTAATAACATTACATACCACCGTGTACAATGTCCTGACTATGTAGAAAGGCTACCCCGCGAATAAGCTGGGCAATTATTGACCGCGTAACTTTAATCTGAAAAGGTTTTCCGTAGGCCCCTTCTTGAGCTGCACGAAGACTCTTCTGCGCGAGCGGAGTGACAATACACTTGTGCTTCCCATTCGGCCCGGTGATCCAAAATTCATCAATGACGGGGAAAACAATCTCAATGCCGGATGCGGACTGCGCACTATACAGCATACGTATAAAAGTAGCCTCGGGTGTGTTGGAGCTGATATCAGCAGTGACGACCTTCACTGCCACGTACTTATTCATTTGTAAATCGCGAGCTAGCCACACGGTCGAGTATCCCCCAAATACAAGCTTGTACACTAGTCGGTATCGGCCATCGTTTAGCTCATCGTCAACTTCCGACGGATGATAACCCCCAGCACAGTAGCGGTACAGGTATTCTACTTCATCAATTTCCTCGTACTGCGGTTCCAAAGATTCCGCTTCGCTGGAGTCATGTTCCGATTCACTGACAGGTAAATCACGGTCGTTACTCGTTCACGACCGTAGAGTTGACAGAGTCCATCGTTCTTCGAAAATAAAACTGGTATGTGGCAAAACTGAATATCAGATGCAAGTGTGTGTAAATGGTTGGGCTAGTTAAGAAAGCTAGTTTTGAAATAATCTCAGTATTTCGAAATTAAACCCAGATATATCGCGTCGACCAATTCATATGCTCAAGTTTACATACATCTCGCACAACTACATATAAATTTCAAAGACGCAAAATAATGTCAGACGAACCATTTTTTGTTCCTGGCAAAAACTCCTGGGCCACAGGCGGTTCCGCAGGCCGCACCAAGACCGAAATCTACCCCATCCTCGCGCCCTACTTCACCGGTTCCACCACAACCTCCTCCCCTCGCACCCTGCTCGAGGTCGCAGCCGGATTCGGTGAACATGTCGCTTACTTTGCCAGTAACACTCCGACAGTCAAGTTCCAGCCAACCGAAGCTCAACCTGAATGCATTGAAGGAATTGCGGACGCGACAAAGGAACTAGATAACGTTCTGCAACCACTTATGCTCAACGTTCTCTCTACTGCAAACTGGGATGCGGTTAACTCGACAACTGGCCCATTCGATGGAATCTATCTTTTCAATATGCTTCATATCTCACCATGGGAAAGCACAGTCTATTTATTTTCTCAAGCAGCCAAAGTCCTTCGTCGGGACGGCGACGTACCTGCGTTTTTGGCGGTTTACGGATCATTTAAGAGACATGGCGAGTTCGTCAGTGAAGGGGACGTTGCATTTGATATTAGCCTCAAGGGACGTGATGAACGGTGGGGGATCAGAGATTTGGAGTCTGAGATTATCCCCGAAGCTGAGAAGCATGGGTTTACGCTTCGTGAGACGTTGGAGGTTAATTACAACAACATGGTTCTGATCTGGACTTTGTGAGAGTGAGAGCATTGATACATTTTTGGCTAGATTTTTGTTCATGCATGGCATATATAGAGGGTATTTCTTATTGGTTTAAGTGGAATAGATGGTGGGAGGTTTGTAGACTATTGAGCAATTGATTGGTTTCTCTATTGAGCTATACAGACCGATCCCATGATGACTTCCTACCTAAGTAAATCCACAACATCATCCGCCACATTCGCGATCCTCGCCTCATTAGGGAACCGCACTTTCAGCGCAGACACCATCTTCGCGCCATCTAAACTCTGTCCCGCCATCTTGATTTCCTCGCTCTTGACCGACAACAAGGTGCCAAACGCAATCGCTGCCCGATATCCAGCCTCGGGATCTTGCACTAATCCCAGAAACTCGGAAATCATGCCAACGACCGAAAACGCTGCGTCGACTTCGTCCTCGGTGTATGCGTACACGGCAAAGTTTAGTAACAGCGTCGAGATCGCGATTAACGTGAGCTTTGATGGGCCACCAGTAACTCCAGCCGCCGCACGCACAACATCGAGCACTTTTTCACGGCGCACATTATCCGCGACAATCACAGACCGTCCAGAAACAGATTCAAACAGGTTAGCAAATAACCGAATCGCCATCATGGCATTATTCGGAATCGCAAGCGCCGCCGTAGCCGAAAGCACTGAATCCACAATTATGGCCACCGTCGCTACGTCGTCCAGCGCACCCGCACAACTCCGGAGAATATCAAGTCCGCCCAGGACCTCCGCAGCCGGCCATTCAGTCACTATCTTCACACCAATGGCGCTCGCAGCTTCCGCAAAATCGGCGCTGATCCCAGTCTCCGCAGTAGCCAACACAGCAGACAGAGCAGCCAGATCAGAATCCTGCAGTACTGCGCTTCCGGTTTTGGTTGCATTCAATTCTGTCGTTTTCTTAACCAAAGCTGACGCATTGACCTTCTTAATGAACAGATATGACTTTTGTGGGATAACTCTTGACGCAGCTCGGTTGACTTGCTTCTGCGCCGGCGGCGGTGCGGTATATCCAGACGAAGACGGGGGCACATACCGGTCCGCATACGGATCAGTCACCGGTCCCTGAGCAGTGCCAATTTGCACACCAGCAGTATTCGTCTCGATGAACTTCGCCGTCTCGTCAAGATATTCCAGCGGCAACTCGTTCTTCTCCAAAAACCTCCGCGCAGCGTCGTATGGGTTCTCAGTAACATTATACGGCAGCTTCAAAGGTGGACTGTTTTCCTTGATATCAACCTCAAACACATAATCATACTCTCTTCCGTTGAAAATTTTCTTTTGAGTGTTGCCAACCGCGGACACGACTTCGCCGATCTTGGTCCACTTGTCTCCGCTCCATTGATACGCGTCAACCGCTGACGTGGCCGACTTGACCATAATAACCTGTCCGATTTTGGCACCGGGAATTCGCAGAGCTTCAAGACCGGGAAGCTTCTCTTTGTTTACGTTTCCAACTTCCGCAGTCGAGATGGCGTAACTAGCCACCATCTCCTCAAATTTCTACAATTCGCGTTAGCTTAATCCGTCTAAATATTATCTCCCAGAACACCAATAAAACTCACCGATATCTCATCAGCTGTAGCTTGAATCTTCTCGTTCCGCGAAAATATGCGAACTATCTTATCGCTTCCGCCGACCGCAATATCACCAGTCTCGGGACACACAGCGACAGCCCACACGGATGTACACGGCATGCGGATAGTTTGAACGCACTCATTGTCCCGCCATACTCGTACCGACCGATCCTCGCTACTGCTGACAATTTCGTTTGTTGACGGAGAGTATGCGAGCGAGTAGACAAAACTGGTGTGGCCATATAGTTCAGCCAAGACTGTGCCGCGGAGGTCCCAGATACGGATAGACCTAATAATCACTTAGTATGGAATCATGCAGCCATCCTGGAACAACCTACCCGTCATTACTAGAGCTCGCAAACCGATCATCGCCGACCATGCATATACTTCTAACCACGTCCGTGTGTCCTCTAAAAACAGATACCTGCTTACTTCCGCTCCATAATCTAATCGTCTTGTCCGCCGAACCTGTAAATTCGCATCAGTCAGCCGCGCACAAGATAAATCAAAAAAGAAGAAACAAACCAGTAAGGTAGCTATCTGGGCCGAGAACTAAAACAGCCCATACAGCTTGCTCATGCCCCTTCAGCACGTACTTGCACTGTCGATCCACCCAGACACGCGCCGTCCTAAGTAGAGTCAGCTTTTCGTGGTTCATTTCACTTCAATTGTGCAAATCCCGACGCACTTGTCCCAGCTGCCGCTGATCAGCTGTCCAGATTGGTAATTTAATGAACAGATATTGGCTTCGTGTCCTTTCAGCTTGTACTCTGGCGCTAGATTGGCTCCAGGCGATGAAACGATGATTTCCTTGTCCAATCCAGCCGATGCAATAAGACCTATATACAGCCATTAGCATTAATACGCCTAGTACACCTCACAGCAATTGGAGATTCAATTCGGCCAGATCAAATCAATCAAATCAACTCTCCAGCATTACCGTAAATCACAAAGACTCGTACCTTGATCCCCGATCCACGCGATACTATTCAAATACTCGCTCGCCTGATAATTCAAATCTGAAGTCCACTCAACACCATACTTTGCAGTCGCAGATCCCGGCATATGTTTCCACACCCGCAGCGTACAGTCGCGCGACACGGACGCGAGCAAGTCCGGCGCGGGGAAGATGACCCCGCGAACATCGGCAGCGTGCGACTCGAGCGTTCGAGATAAAACGTAGTCTGTCATTGCTACAACCCACTATTATTCTAAATCCTCGAGAGCGAGAAGCAATAGGGTCGTATATATAATGTGGTGAGATGGTGGTGTAACCGTGATCGTGGTGCAATACGACAACCAGAATTGTGTGGAACGTCGGCTCTCGAGAAAGTCGAGAAAGTCACGTGAATTTGATTACCGTCAACAAACGCATTACAACTGCTTCGACGCGTTCTGGTTGTATACCAAAGCATTAATTTCAAGCAATGGATGAACACATGATTCTTTCGTTCCTTACGGACGAGGGATTATTAGCAGATTTTATCACGTTGAATCAATTTACAGCGCAGTTTCCTGCACCGGAACGCGACAATCCAGCAATCGCGGATCTGTATTATGATTTGCGGGATAACCGAGCACAACAGATAAAACGGGTCAAAAAGAATATAGGTCTGGAGGTTGCTACTTCGTCGAAGATATTACAGGAAGATATTGAGAGAGCGAAGGAGGAAGGCGTGGTTGCGGATGCAGACGAGGATGAAAGCGAAGCTATATATGGACAGCTTCTACCGGCGCGGGTATGCTCTATATCGACAAGTTGGCCACTTTGGTAAGGATGCTAATAGGATATATAGAATCTAGAACGACTCAGTTTGGAGGAAATTCTTGCAAACATGGAAGATGCGATCGAGACCATTACGGCCGAATTAGAAGACTTGGACAGGAACTCGGACGCGCAGCTGGAAGAGAGTAACGCGATAGTCGATTCCTTAAGTGACTTGCGGTACAAAAAGATGCAAGAGAGTACGATTGATGGATGTCTGGAAGGAATTTCGGTGAGTTGCGGTTTAGTATATGGGATTTGGAGATCATGACGTGGCCGCTAACTATTGAAGGATCTACAAAAACTTCTCATAGAAAGGCGAAAACAGCTGGTTCAAAAGCAAGTCTAGTGATTTACGATCTCGTTGCATGAGATGTATGAGTAAGGGCGCGTGGGATTTGGAACTTTGGCGTTTGGTAATCATGATTCTTCATTCTATTCTACTATATACACTAACGAAACTAACCAAAATATATACACATAACTACAACTTTACCCATCGGAAAAAGCTCATGTCCTACCGAACCCTGTCATTGTTCTTGATAGATATCCTACCCATGCTAGCCCACTCGTTCAAAATCCGCTCTTCCCTTCGTGCCCACCGCTCGTTGTATTTTTGGTGCTCTTCATCAGATATCGGCTGCCATTTGCTCCGTAAGATCCTGCGAACCGCTTCCTGAGATATCCCAAAAAATGACGCAAGTTCCGACGATTTCACTTCGGGGTGCTGTAAAATTCCAAAGGTTAGCCACCTAATACAACAGCATACTGTATCCAAGAAAGATATACCTGCTCTTTTACGGACCGTAACGCCTGCCTAGCTTCCGGCGATAATTTCTTCCTCGGCGCCCATTCCGCACCACCAAGCTTCTCCCGAACATTGTAAAGCCTCTTTCTCCACTCCGGCAACGGCCGATTTCGCCAGTCATCAGGGATTTTGGCTAATCTTGAATGTGCCGCATCGTTGCCGGACGCTGATCCTGGCGGAGGCACGTAAGGTTTCGGGATGTTGAATCGAGGTTTCTTTGTTCGTTTTTGTAGGAATGATACCGTGGAATCTGTCGGTGGCTCGTGTTGTGAAGGCTGTGAGGACGTTTCTGCTGTGCGAGCTGGTTTTGATGAGACGGTGCGCGTGCTGATGGGGCTAACGTTGTTGGTAAAAGTGCTGAGACGACATGCTCGGAAAACACATAAAATCCCAGAGCTCGTGAGCTTCGACATGTCTGCCTACTATTGACACGATCCAAGACGATCACGACGTATATTGCAATTACTAAACGTGAAATATCGTGCAGAATTGATGTGTAGAAATTGTTTCTTTGAATTCGATGCGGTTGGGAGGATTAAAAATTTAAGTTCAACAAACATTTAAAGTTTCAAGGCTTGTCAGTTTCCATCTCGAGGATCTATATTTTTAAAATCCCCATATTATAGATCAGCAGCACAGAATCTGAACGGCATAATGAAGACATGTTACTACGAACTTTTGGAGGTACAGCGTGATGCGTCGGCAGACGAAATCCGGAAAGCGTACAGACGACAGGCGCTACTGCTGCATCCAGACAAGAATATAGATCGCGTGGACGAGGCGACGCACAAATTTGCCCTTGTCCAGGCAGCTTACGAGATTCTCTCTGATGAAAACGAGGTGAGTCTATGCAACTTCTGAGAACTATGGTGGTCATGTGGATGAGCGGCTAATAGAAGGGATAGAGGGCATGGTATGACTCGCACCGTGAGCAAATCCTGAGAAACGAGAACCCGGCGACTGCTGGCGGCGACTTTTCATCCTCGTCGCCATCAGAAGCGGGTACGACGGTCGCGGACCTGCTACGATTTTTTGATCCCGGGTTATTTGCGATATTAGACGACTCTAATATTGGATTTTATACCATCGCGCGGAAAGTGTTTCAACAGCTGGCTGAAGAGGAAGAGCTGGCGGCGGCTGAAAACGATGGCGAGGCGGGATACCGGTTACCAGAGTTCGGGAGCAGCAAGTCGAGCTGGGCGACTGACGTGCGGTACTTTTACGCGACGTGGAATGCGTTTGCGACTCGGAAATCGTTTGCGTGGTGCGACATGTATAATCTCGCGGCGGCGCCTGAGCGACGGATGCGTCGAGCGATGGAGAAGGAAAACTCGAAGTTGCGGGATGCTGGCCGGAAGGAGTATAACGAGGCCGTTCGGGAGTTTGTGTCGTTTATTCGGAAACGAGATCCGCGCGGAAAAGCAGATAGCGAGGAAACTAAAGCGCGGCAGGTTGACATGGCTGCGAAGGTGAAGGAGCAGGCGGCGCGGGCGCGAGCAGCGCACCGTGAGCGGTTTCAGAATTATGAGGAACAGGAGTGGGCTATGCCGTCAGAGAGGGATGAGGCGTTTTGGGAAGAGGAGTATGGTCGTAAGGGAAAGAAGAAGAATGCAAAGAAGGAGGTAGTAGAAGAGGAGGAAGGGGAAGAAGCGGAGGAAGAGACGACTGAGAACGGTGAGGCTGAGGACAGGTCGGCGGACGAGGCTGAGGAAGTTTCACCGTACGCGCCTCCTGCTACTACGACGACTACGACTGTAGTGGAAGGCGACGTGCTGTCGGATGGAGAATCGGAAGAAGAGGATATGGTGATCTTTGAGTGCGTGATGTGCAACAAGACGTTCAAGTCAGAAAAGCAACTGGAAGCACATGAGAAGAGCAAAAAGCACATCAAGACAGTGAAGGACGTCGTGCGGCGGATGCGGAAGGAGAACAAAAGCATGGGGCTGGATCAGGAGGTGGATCAGATGGGCGACGGGGTCGACGGGCTGCAGATTTAGAGTGCACTTTTTTTTTTCTACAGAGCATCAGCATCGCGTTGCACGGTTTTGTTATGGTATTCCTGTTTGGGACTAGGTTCTGTCTGCTGTTGTTTACGTTTTGGCTCGGATCGCGGCAGCAAAATAATTAATGCATAAAAATTAACTGCAAGTGCCCCTGAGAGCGGGGTTTGTTGACACACTGCCGCAACGGGCGGATCGGTCGGGCAGCATCACATGTTTACAATGAGTGACACAGCTTTCAGCTCTCATGAGGTGGACTTTCAACTTTCATTAGAAGATCATGAACTAATTACCATTCCGACCTTTCAATTTCAACTCCCAGAAATAACCCATCGATTTGTAACGCCGAAGTAAAAACACCTAAAGCAAACCAACCACGCCAGTTTTGTCGCGACAGAAACCGTATTTAGTTTGGTTTCCGTGGCGACCATGATGATGCGAAATTAATGCAAAACAAAAGCTAGACAGACGATTTGTCTAGCGCTTTTTGGCGTAGGACGACACGGGGCCGCGCAGGATGGTCGTATTTGAAAAGCTGGAAAACGACTCTCCGATCTCGCAGGCGCGCTGGCTTCCACCTGTGCGTGTTAGATCTGGACACGAAAGTGGCTATCAAAAGGCAAAATGGAAACATACCAGGTCCGTAGAGAATCTTCGTTTTGCTGGCGGTGTCGGCCTTGTCGTCTGGGCCCGGCTGAGGCCGGCTCTGGGGCGCGCTGAGATCCGCAGTATACGGGACGGTAGGCAGTTTGCGCTGGGGCGCCGGGTTGGCAGCGGGCTTTGCGGGTCTGGTGAGGGCCACGAGGGGTTTGGCGGGCTTGAAGGACGCGTCGCGCTCGAGACGGTCGTCGGGCTCCGGGAAGGCGACGTGGACCGGGAAGAACTCGGTGCGCGGCGAGGCGGAGGGCGTCACGGGCGAGGGCGAGCGCGAGAAGGTCGCGTCGGAGGAGGCGAGCGAGTGGGTGGAGATGGAGGGGCTCATGGCGGCGGACATGGTAGAGTAGACTAGAGACTAGAATAGGCGGTAGCTGGTAAGAGGGGGCTGGTGAAGATGTGTGCAGGAGGTTGGCGGGTACTTATGTGATTTAAGAAGAGTAATGTTCGCCTTGTGCTCGAAGGCCGCGGTTTAAGGTTTGAACTGCCCCGCGCGCGCCACCGCCGCACGAGCCGCACGGGCGCCGCGAACCGGACCCAGAATAGCAAGCACGACGGCCCATCGCGGGCTGCCGGAGTGTAGAAGAGCCTGTTGCCCGGTCGCTGGGGGTCCTTCTGTACTGATAAGCTGAATCGACGGACTGACTAGTCGGACGGAGTGTGTAACTCAGCTAGTGAACGTGCTTCGAAACAGGAACAGTCACAAGTGTGACCAGCACACGTGCGCGCCGGTGGACCAGAAACGCTTCCTTTCGGTCCCGGCCGCCCGGCGAATCTCCGGCGGAGCTGCTCCACATGTCCGCTGCGATACTCATACTGTTCATTCGATTAAACACAGCTCCTGAGCTCTGCGATACGCCCGATGAGCAACATAGGACTTATCGTTAACTCAATGCCTTTAAAATTACTCTTCTCGGCAGGAACTCGCAGCTCGTTCGGCGGTCGACGACTACACCAGATGTGCTATCCTCGAGCAAAATAGGAGGATCAATCCACGTCTTTACAAACTCAGTATTCTCTGCAGTGGCTGGTGCCTTCAGTCTGGTCGAGGAAGAACTTTTTTCCAGCTCGGGGAAATCTCAGCTGCACGTGCACGGCATTGCGGGATACCCTTACCCCATGAAGTAGCGCTGTTTACATTCCTGCCGGCCGCGTTTGTTTTGTTTTGCTGCCTAAAAAGCTGCCCACCTCTCTTCCCGCTGCACCTCTCCCAGGCTCCCTCTCCCCCTCTTCTCCCCTCGTTACGCATTTCTACCGCCTCTCTACTTGCTGCTCGTTCTACTCGTTTCTTGCTGCGTGTTGCATCCTGCACACACGTCTCTCTCGCTGCTCGTCGCGTCGCGTCGCGTCGCGTACATCTCTCACTGAGCCTCGCTCGTCTCTCATTGCATCGTGTACGGCTCTCTCTGTATGTTGCTCATATTTTTGCCTTTTATTAGTTCGTCCTGCTCATTTCTTGCTAGCGGCTTGTTTCACACCTACAGCGCTTCATGAATCCGGAACAGAAAATTAGGTGCTCAAAATGCAGGAGCTGCCTTCCTGCCAGTTTCTTTGGAGTAGCTACCAGTGGCTCGCTTAAAAAGACATGCAAGAAGCACGAGAAACAGCGCACAATGCCCCGTCTGGATGACTGGGATTTGTTCATTTCGGACATAAATGAATGGTTTTCTACCCAGAAGCAAGAAGGCAGACAACTGAATGTGACGTACATGTTCAGTTTGGACAAGCTACCCGTTGAATTTGGGTCTTTTCTGGATGTCAAAAGCGATGGCGGTTTTGAACGTACACCTCTCGATCATGCAATCCGCGACCTTACTTCGATCATCTGGAACGCTAGTGGTCATCGGTTCAAGTTGATTGGAGGTATGTCACGTAAAACTTTGACAGTAGACTCCGTGGCAAGACCCTCGTCTTGACAGATGCACGTCAGGTGACCGGTGGCGGTTTAGCACGAGCTGTTAATAAAGAGATC
>JAJLTV010000102.1:0-35149 GCA_030568405.1 Myxozyma monticola | reverse complement strand
GCCATATCTGTATGTCAATACAGATATGGCTGCTGTCAAGACGAGGGTCTTGCCACGGAGTCTACTGTCAAGGACTATCGCCACACCTGGAAGCGTATGGAGAGATATCTCTGCGACAGCATGTTGCGACTACAACCGTTATTCCGTGAGCGCATTTTGACAGTCCGACTCAAACATAATTACCATCCCGCATATGTCAACAATCAACTAGAGGGGGAAGCCTTGGAATTTGTGAACAAGCGAGTGCGCGATCAGCAGTCACCTCAGACCATCTTTCAGGATCTCCAAAGCTCTGGCATTGACGGAGTCGATGGAATTGCACATCATCAGGTATATTACCGTTGGCAGGAGGCCAATTCCAAGTCGCGAAAGCTTGACGAAGATGCAGCGGTTTCTGCAGAAAAGCATGTTAAAGCCATGCCGGATTTTGACAAGTCGAGTCACATGCCACTGGTGGCATGATAGCCCGGGTTACTCCTCTCAAACCATGAGCTTAGCAGGCTATGAACTCACTCGATTCCCATGCTTCATGGTGATTCCGCGTCTAGTCATTATCAGTTACTTGATACATCATGCATGTCTACTGTCTGCAGTAGTCTGCAGTAGCAACTGTATTCACGGAATTACTGCAACATGAACCACATGATGAGTTTGATCATTGATGACTCGTGAAACCTTCCAGTCGGCCACGCGATGCCGTCGACATTCTGCGACACTGGACGGCAAGCGGGAGAAGTCGGCTGTCTAGTTCTGCATTTCTCACTATCCGTGACATCTTTCTTTATCTGCGAACTTGATTGCCACTTAGTTGCGTGGAAATATACTGGATGAATCAATAGACCAGTGACATTCGAAAGCTATAGATCGAGGGGTAGCTATACATGAATGGGTAGCTAAGTCGCTAGCTACATTACTATTTTGGCCCCATCAGGCGTCGTGGGAACTGGCATTAGTCTGAGATATCTTGGCGGCCATTCGACACATCAATGAGATATTCCATATTTCTTGTGTTTTGATCATACTGACATCGACCGTTTAGTACGTGTTGTACGATGTCTAGATCATGGTGAGAACTTGAAAGAATCAAAACAAAACCGACCACATAGAAGGCCAAATGAGATTTTAAATATAAAAGTCTTCATACAGGCGTTACTTGAAAATGTAGACCTCGAGAGCCCTCGTAATCCAGCATGGTGCCATTTACATGATACATAACCTCAATTCACCTCTCTAGAACGTATATATGTACAAACTCAATGCTTCCTGCTCCGCCCTCCTCCTGTCCGCGCTCCGGATGATTTACCAGCACCAGACCCGGCAGGCGCCGCAGGCACGGGTTCAGGCGCAGTCGCAGAAGCAGTCGCAGCTTTACCCGCGAGATATGACGCAACGTCAAAGTTCATGGGGTTCGCCAACACGGCAGGGACAGCACTTGCCTGCTGCTGCTGGAGTTCCTTGAGTTGTTCCGGATCTAGATCTCTGTTAGCCTTGATTCATTTGGATCTGATGTACACAATTTCTTCAACGTACCGAGATTGGCGGTGAGTCGGGGAATGACAAAGACAAAGACGAGCGTAACCAGCGACATGAGCAGCATCGGGTTCTTGAACAATTTCAACACATTAAATCCTTCTCTAAACTGATAATAAACCGCGCGACCAAGGGGCTTCAGCTCAATTGGATACGGCTGACGAGCTCCCAACACTTCCCAATCATTTCCGCGATGCGCGAGGTACACAGCGACGTCAGACTCCGACACGTCCACACGGAGCACGGGGAAAACGTGCTCAGTGGAAATCACAGTCAGAACATAAGATCCCTCGGTTACATTTGAAAACACAAACGAAACACCATCGGCACACGGGAAAGTCGTATAATGCTCGGTACTGGATCGCAGGGAAAGTGTTGTGGATGACGGCGAGAAGATGTGAGCTTCCGTGGATGGCGCGGGGGCAGTCGAGTCGAGAAATCCTCTCAAAGTAGCAGCAGATGCTACCGCCGCATATACAACTGACAACAGTAATGGGATGCGCATTGAGTATATATTTGTGAGAAGGGATGCAGTTTTGAATCGGTATATATGATCGAAGCTGTACGATTGATATTCGCGAGACCCTCAATCATCGAAACCTTATCTTCTAGCGCCGCACCTCGAGCTCAAAAAAATATATACGCGTCGCCCCGACTCTAACAGGTTCAGCAAACATAGCTCGTCATGGGTTCCTCGAAAAGAAAAACCCAGGAGACTTCGGAGAAACCGTTTAAGCGGAAAAAGGTACGGTAGAAATCCCTTACTTCTAGTTCCTCGACTGACCACTTCAGACACCTCTCCTCCCAGCATCCGAGGCAGTTGAACTTGCTCCCAAAATCGCACAAAAGGTCGACGATTTACTCAAATCTTTACGCGCGCTAATTGAATCTACACCTGACCATTTCGATGTTGATGTTTTATCTGCCGCGAAGGCTGGAGTTGTCATTAAGCCGGACGCAAGGGTAGATCTGGCGTTGACTTTGAAGCGGATGCATCGCGAAGGAGAACTGAAATGGGTTGATACTGAGTACGCTTCTGTTAACGATGATTCGCGGATAGGAGACGTGGGTACTGATGGAAACTGGGTGAGAATCTTTCTTCTGCTTCTTTTTCAGTTATTTAGTATTGTACTGACAACCAGGATCGTCGGCTACCGTCTATTCTACCTTTGGCAACAATGGACGATGTACTAGCTTTACAGCAAGCATCGACAGGCACCAACGAGCCAGCTAAATGGCCTCCACCTCTTCCCGAGATCAAAAACAGCGCCATAGTTCGACGTGTCTTCACCCACCGCTCCTTAGTGAGCCAGAACAATCCAGATCCGTCATACGAGCGACTCGAATTTATGGGCGACTCGTTCGTCAACCACGTTGTCGCGCAGCTGGTCTACCTCAGCTTTCCCAACGTCGCAGAAGGAGCTCTGACCGAGCTACGCATAAAATTTATCAACAACGCAGTTTTAGCTGAATGGGCTTCGCTATACGACTTTGGGAAGCGTCTGACCGTATCCACGTCTGCCGCAAAATCTACAAATGTGCTCTCTGATGTCAAAGTTCTGGCTGACCTGTTTGAGTCCTATGTCGCCGGCATGCTCCATGATGACACAGTCAATGGCGCTCGACGTGCAGAAGAATGGATAGTCGCACTCGCTATGCCCGGTATCCGAGAGCTTTTGGAGAAAAATGTAAAGTCAATGACTTTGGATAAGAAGGCGAAGGATAAGTTGCATGAGCTGGTGGGTGGAGCTGGTCGGAAGATTGAATATATCGTGGTAGATGGCAATGGCGAGAGCTTGTATGAGGTCAAGTGTCAGATCCACGGGGAGGAATTGGCTCGCGGACGTGCGACGAATGTGAAAGATGCGGGACTACGGGCGGCAATGGAAGCGCTGCATAGCCCAAGTGTACTAACCAAGTACCGACGTCTAAAGATTGCACATTTTGTAGCTTCGGATGCCGCGGCTGGTAGTTTGGCGGATTAGGATCATATAGCCACAAAAATACAATTATAGTAAATTACAGCGTTCGATTAACTACCAGTAAAATCAGTGGAAATATAGCACACCGCTCGATGAGATTATTTGACGTAATTTCCGGGGAACTCGCCCTTGCGTCCGTCTAGAGTCTCGCCCTCCCACCAATCATCCTCGTCCTTCTTATACACTTTAATCTTCTCGCCCGTGTGGAACGACAAATCTGTCTCTTGCGTGCCCACAAACTCGTATTGCGCAGTCATTATCACATATTTCCCATCTGCGTCTTCCAGTTCTTCGCCTTCCTTCAAATCATCCTTCGATCCGTTCAACGGAGTACCAGCAACAACATCCAAGTGTTCCGAAAAGGAGCGGTATTGAGGCAGCGCCTCCGACGTCGCTGACGACACTGAGAAAGTGCGGCCGAAACCCTTGACACTGGATCCAGAGCTATGGTGGGCAGGATCAGGAGTGCCAGGCATCGAGAACCCAGCAAGATCACCGGATCCGATCTCAGACGCGGTGTCTGACCCGGCCATGCTCATCGTCGCAGAGCGGTTCAGACCAGAAAAGGTCTTGTAATTTCCGTCCTTGCCGGTACCCGCGGGGCGAGTCTTCTTGTTGATTGTGAACGCTCGCTTGATCTTCTCGTCAATTGGTTTCGAATTGGGAACAGTCATCGGTTTCTTGACGCTCTTTCCGTTGCGGATCACAGACAAGCCTTCCTCGCACTGACTCTGAACAGGCACAAACAGTTTGCTCCATTCGGCCGCAATTGTCTCATCAGTGTGAGCGAGGCCTAAGTAAAGTCAGCCAGTGTCGCATAATAAAGAACAAAAACAGATCATACCCTGCTGCTGAGCGTACGGGAACATAAAGTCGTTGTAAATGCTGAATACTCCGTATTGGATGTTGAACATCATTGCCGCGAGAGGCGCAATGAATTCAGAAAGCTGCTCAATGATCTTGGGCAGTGACTCGCGGACATATTTGTCGTGCAAGCGGTACTCATCGGCCGCTCTCTCAAGCTCCGCCGTGGACTTTTCCAGATGCGCGGTGTCCTTTTCGCCGGGGTTTGACTTGCGATTGAGCTTTTCGACCGAGTTCGTGTAGCGATCGTAGTCGATCTAACATGTCAGCCATGACCGTGAAAAGACACTATACTGAAAGAAATACCTTTTTGTGCTCTCTCTTCTTCAGAGTCTTTTTCACCGACTCGATGTAGCCCTACAACAATTAGCTCAGCTCAGGGGGTGCTGCAACTTCGCGCATGAATCTGACCTTCATGATAATACACCGCTGCACAATCATGCGGTCGACGCTGTCAAGCATCGGCATGATCGCCTTCTGGACCTCTATCAAAACTTCTTTGTACTTGATCACGGCCGCGATAGTCGATTGAGGCGTCTCGCGCACAGCGCGAGTCGGGTCTTCCTCGGGAATCGGCTCGTACAGGGTCTGAAAGTCCTTTGCCATAGCGACCTGGCTCGTCAGGATCGTGATCCAGGATTCGCGGAACTTCTTCGTATTGGAAATAATCTGATATTGTTAGCTTATACTTATTTCGTTACCTCAGATGCACTGTCCGAACCTCGTCCAGACCGGACTCCGCCTCGTTGATGGCCTTTGTCCACTCGATGATGCCCAGATCCTCGGGGGACTTGTTGCCGATGAGCACATGCGGGGCGCGCACGACGGCCTTCTTCATGCCGCGGAGCGACATGGCTGGTGAAGCGCTCTGGGAGGTGGTTTGGGGGGTGAGGTTACGGAGGCAAAGAAGGCAGTCGTGCTGACTCGGTGGGACGAGACAATTATCCAACAGGCCAGCTCAGTGCGGCGGCCGGAGCGCGCGGATACCGGCCCAAAACCCAAAGCGCTCGTATACTTCGCGTCGTTCTGACGCGGACGCGGCTCTCGGCTACGGGGCCCCGTGCCCAGCGGGGCTCGTACCGCATTACGTCATCTGTGTACGCATTGCCTCTTCCGGAGACGCCGATGAAAGAGTATATTACACGCGCTACCACCGCGCCCACACCCGCCACGGCAGCACCGCGTTCATCACGCCCCAGTGCTCCGTCGCAGCCGCCGCCGCCTGCCGCACAAACCGGTTCGTCGTCGCGTCCGTCACGACCCGCACGGCCTTCTCGACCCGCACCGTCTTCTCGCCCAGCGCGAGTGTCTCGTCCACCGCCTGTTCCACGTCCCGCAAGTACACCGGGAGATCTATCTCATACCGGGGCTTCAGCGCCGCCCTGCGCGCCAAAGATCCCAAAAAGTCTTCTTCAGTCGGATCGCGGAACTGTATCGAAACACCGTCCTGGCGGCAGAACACGACTGCGTTCGAGTAGTCTGGGCCGTCCGCGTCCACAGTCTTCGGTCTGTCCCGGAACGCACGGCAACGGCCTCCGGCGTCTCTAAAACCGTGCACAAGAGTTCTCACAAGAGCTCGCACAAGCGGGGACTCCAGATCACCACCAACGTTCGCGGCGAGGATGCCGTCTGTCGCGAGCACGCCCCTGACGTCCTCCCAAACTTCGGCCGTGAACAGCGATGGAGCCACAATACCACCCGTAAACACGTCGTGAATCACATAGTCGTATTTGTGTAAATTATCCCTCTCAGCTTCTTCAGGCGCCTCGGCAAGCGTCTTGGAAAGATAGTTAATGAACTGTCGGCCGTCGCAAATCGTCACGCGCGCATTCTGCATCGGAAAGTCAAAATAGTCGACCGCGTACTGTACGACTGCAGCATCAAGCTCGACAACATCCGTAGACACCTTGTGCGCAATCATGGCACTCGCAGCGGTACCGGCCCCAAGACCAAACACGAGCGCGCTCTTGCCGTATTCGTCGCCAGCCGGTTCTGGCGTCACCAGCCGGACCGCTTCCTGCATCACAAACGCGGAGTATATCGGCTCGGGAATCCATTCAGGGTCAGCTTCACCAGTGGGCGGCGCATAAAATGTGCCCCCAAGTATCGAGTGATCACAACGCAAGGCCAATAGTGATTGCTGTGGGTCGCGGACAACCGAGATGTATCCTGTAGTAGATATAGTGGATGCGACTATAGACGTTGACGTCGCTTCCCGGGCCAGATATTGCAACTGAATTCCAGCTAGTACAGCAACAAGAGGAACCAGAACTTTTCGTGGCGGCGATGCTAATGTCGCAATACACGCCGCTCCCACGTTCGTCATAACTAGCTGTTTCAGCGCGCTCCAGACAACTGGATACAGTGGGAATCCAATTGGCACAAGTAACCGCCCAATGGCCCTACTCTCAACAATCATAAACATGCGCGTTGAGGCAAGAGCAATCAGCACGTGCCGTAGACTTGACGCGTCCTGAGTGATTGCGCGCGACGTGGACGCCTGGAATACTCTGGCTGAGATGCTGCCGACGCCAACAATTACTGGATACACGCTCACGGCGTCCGTCGCTAGCGCTCCCCACCACGGTCCCAAAATCGGACCAACAAACTCAGCAACCGTACGCGCAATAATAGGTACCACGCAGGCATAAGCCACAGTCGCGACATGAACCCGCCGCGCCATTCGTGAGAACCGCCGCCGTCGCAAGAAGAACCAGAGAGACCATGTGTAAAGTGCTGGAATAATTATAGGTCGATATAGATCCGCGTATGGTGAGCCAAAAACGGCTCTAACACAATGCTCCGCACTGTTGGTGGCCACCGCAAGATGAAGAATGTGAAGCAGCAGCCGAGCTGCTGTTGCCGCCAACGACGCCATATCGAGCTGAGTCGACCACGCGGTCGGACGTTGCTTGATCTCAAAATGCACTGACCAAGTCAAGCAATAAACGGCACCAAATCGACTGATTCAATATATATACATGCACAAGAGTGAAGAAATTAATAACGTAAAAACTGAAGAAAGACCGACGACGGCATAATTGCAAAATTCAGATGGGGACCGTGCGGCTCAGGCGAAGAGCCTGCTCTAGCCCTTTGCGCCGCACCGGATCTTCTCCGTCGCGATGACCATAGACGGATCAGATATACACACCGATGACCGCGCCGGACTCTCCAAGCAGCGATATCGACACGAATGCGACCCAAAATGCGTCTGAACCGGCGGTGACGAAGATAGTAATGACAACTGAGGTTGTCCTTGAGCCTCCTATTCCCGCGAAAGAGCTGCCGCCTTCGGCTCGACACCACAAGACGATCACGAACCGTCGGCTACACTACCTTCGTCAGCACACGCCGTCCTATTTTGCCCGTTCCGGACTCGCAGAGGCTAATCCGTTACTTTATGATCGATTGATAAGGCAATTCCAACTACCTGCCGAGCGAGAAGCTGAGCATCAGAGTCGCGGATGGGTTGGCCGGATGTATGAAGACCTGATGCGCGCCGAGATGCGCCTTGAGCGTGCCGAGGCTGCACGAGCAGAGGCTGCACGAGCAGAGGCTGCGCGTAGAGCCGAGGGCGCTGATAACGGACCTGCAGAGCCTGATATCAATCTCGAACCGGAAATAGATGTTGAGGTTCAGTCGAAAGAAGAAGGAACTAAGCAATGGGAACGACTGATGACGCTTCGCTTTCTCGGCGGTCTTGACGTGGGTGATCCTGGCAACTTTGGCGATTTTTGCTGAACTTCACTGACAATTTGTAGATCGATTTCAATTACGATGAAGTGGATTTTTCAGAGGAATGGGACGACCTTTCACAATTGGCTCGGGACTGTGAGGACAATTATTTTGATTCCGAGGAGCCTCGTTGGTATCCGACTCAAGATGCTAAAGTGGAGGAGAGCACTCTTAAAGGTCAAACTGGAATTCAGGATTTTTAGTCACTTGATCTACTTGTTCCTTCTCAAATTCTGAGCTCCCTTGGAACGGAAGAGAGCTCTAGCGTATTACTCTTCCGAACTCTGGGCGAGGAACTTCAGGTCATGCTGCTACGCTCGCGATAATGGTCACCTTAGCCACAATTTCTGATGCATGTGAGCAACTTATTGCTCTTTGACATTCAGAAGTCCGCTTTGACTACATAGCTTTCTGCAAGGCTCAGGGCTGCTGCTGTATTCCGCGCCGTTCTTCTGGTTGCAGATCGAAAGAAGCGAGATGGAGACTTATTGGAAGCCAATATGGAGACAGCAACTACTTCCGCCTCCATTTCGGATAGCTACGAGCGATATTTCAGTCTCGACTATGCATCTGCCCCTATTCAAGCGAATATGCACATAAGATTTTGTTTATCATTATCATCTACATCACAGCTACATTCTGTACACTTTTAGCTATCTATGCTTTCACTCTCCATGCAAAATCGCGATCGTATGTTTTCGTCGCGCTCTCCCGCCTAATTTATAGTCGCGTGTAATTCTGCAGCGCAGTCTGAACCTCAGGCGTCAGATCCCCCGGAAGCTGAGAACGACTTAAAAATCCAGAAACCTCAGACCCTACAAACTTCTGCAGCTTTGACTGTACAGACGAGACCTCGGGACAAGGATCAAGATTCTTCGCTGAAACAGTTCCCAACTTGGCGTAAGATGATCCAAACGCAATATCCTCGTCAGGATCAACCGCATCGCCTGCATCTCCATCAAACACACCTACCAAGCTCTCTGACTGCAGAGCCGTGACAAGTCCCGACGCACCAGCACTCCATCGACTTTGATATTGTTGAGCAAACTTTCCGCTCTCAAAGAGAATCCTTGCAAGACCCACAACCGCAATCTTCTTGTCTGTAGGTGTATGCAGCTTTGCAGTGGCCGGGAGTATGAATGCATTGAAAACCTCGCCGAAAATTCCGGGCTGAGCCTCATCAATTAGGCCTACGCTAAACTCTGGTCCCAGCTGCCTCGACGAATCGCTCACTGACGCAAGGAAGTACACCAGATGGGCCACCCGAAGTACCAACTTTTCAGTACGCGACGATTGCAACCGTTGCAAAATGAGCATAGCAATCTGGCGCGTATACTTCTGCAAGTGAACCACTGGAATATAGTAAAAAATACTTTCAAGCAACTCAAAACCAAAGTGGTCGTTGACTTTTGACGAAATAAGCTTCTGAAACACTCCCAGAACTGGCTCAATTAACCCTTGGCTGGCAAAAATTTCCGGATTCCGAGAGAGAATGGACTGCAACAGTCGAGTCAATGCAGGTACATTTCCCTTAGTCTCCCACAGCGTGGGTGCCATGATGGGCCGAACAAGAGGCGCCAGAGCGTCAGGAAACGGCGCATCAGCAGGCGCTACGTCGAGTAATTGCGACAACAACTGGAACACGTAAGGAATGAACTCCGTCACATCTTGACCCAAAATTCCCAGAAACACAGGAAGCAATGCCTGATCGAACATGCCGGGGGGCTTGCTAGGAGCTGCATATCTAATCACGGAGCTCAACGTCTCAAAGGTGAAATGCGTGAATTTCGGGTTGGACGGGTTCTTGCTCGTCTCTGCAATAATTCCCATTAAATGCTGCACAACCGTTTCCGAATACGGGACTATTGACTCCTTCGTAGTAATAACGACTCGCATACAGCACTTCATCAAAAACTCATTCTCGGCAAGCTTCTCTGGAGTCTGGCCCTTTTCGATCAAGCCAAATAAGTTCCCTAAGAGCTGCTCGGCAACTGGAGCGACATCATCCTTTCCAAACAGGAAAAGAGTCTTTTGTGTGGATTGCCTGATTGATAAAATTCTCTCAATTGTGATTGCTGCGTAGGTATAGACCACGTAATCCGTTGATAAAAACATGCTAGACAGGACAGGGAATGCCTCCGTAAGCTGCTGCTTAGTTAACTGATTGCGGAATGTATGAATAAACTTGATCGCATCCACTTTCAGAATTGGGTGCGTGTCATTCGCAAATAAGTCTGGCGCAATATTCTGAGAAAAAAATCCAACCACATCCAGGAGCATATTCGTCGCAGAAACCCCTGATGCTGAGACTGTACCCTTGACCGCAACTGAAGAGAAAAGGTAGACCGCGGTATCCTTAGCCCTCCAGTTCTCGATTCTGTTCGCACTGTACTGCTGCAAATAGTGCTGAACGTAAGACATCACTACCTGTGTCACGAGGCCCTCGAAGCGCTCCTTCAACTCTCGCAAAAAGTCAGTGGCGGCACGCCGACGAGTATCACTGTCTGAACCTTCAAGATCGCGTCGGGTATACTCGATTGGATCATCCTCGAATAGCTCTTCGTCGCTGGTCCGTAGCGACATATTCGGCAGGACAATTTTCTCGACAATTTGCTTGAGAATATCTTCTGATCCAAACGCCTTCGCTCTTTCAGGAGATTTAGAAATTGCAGTCAAGAATCCGAGTGCTTTGCTGATAAGTACGTCATATTTGGGCTCAGGTCCGGTGGACGTTAGCAATGTCCAGGTGGTTTCGACAAAGCTTGGGAGCAAGCTGCCAAATACATCATCGTAGCGTTGAGAATAAAGCTGAATGAGTTCACAAATCGATGCTTTCGTAATTTCGAGCGGGCCTGATTCGTCATCATCCTAATGCGAGTTAGCTAGTGACCTCGAAACCGAAACAGCAATCAAAACAGTGCTACATACATCTGTACTGAGGAGAGGGTTGCTATAACTCAGATATTTATGAACAAGACCCATCAAAACCGTAATATTGTCTTCAAAGAACTCGGGAATATCCTGGCAATTGAGATCAAAGTATAGCTTGAAAATCAGCTCCAATGAGGTGAACAGCTGAGCCAATGCAGTTTTGTTGTTCTGATTCTCAGTGATCAATGCATCGGTCTGCTGAAAAAGACTCATGAAGGGCACACAAAACTTATCAAGAACCAGCTTGATCTCCATAAATAAGGCGTCAGATCTGTATAGTGGTCTCCAGCGCTTAAAAATTGAATGCGCGACTTGGAGGACACCATTGTTGACCATTAGATCAGTTGGACTCAATCGAGAAACCAGATCGTCCACAAGATTTGTCCATCTATCAGGAAAGTCGCTATCGGCCATGATACTGATGGCCTCGCCGAGTTGGATCTGTAGGGAAGTAGGAAGAGAGATCATAAGACCAATGATCTCTGTCTTGACCGCCACGACATCCGGCTGGGGAATCAAATAGTTTCCCTCTTCATCCTAGCATGAAATTAGCATAACACTTTGTAAGATGAGCACATAGTTATCTTACAGTCCACTTTCGCCTAATGAAATTCTTGAAGAATAAAGCGCCTGCTAGTCTTGTGGTCTGAGGAAGACCACTGGAAGCCACAATCTGCAGTAGCAAAATCGCAAATCCTTGCTGGGATTCAGCTGCCTTCAAAGAGCTCTCGGCTAAAAGTAAGTCAGTATCGTGACAACTAGACAACGGCCATATCCGTAAAACAAATAGCATACCTTGCCGGGCAGTTGAGGGATGCAAGGACGACTGCAGCAGCGCCGCTATGTTTTGTAGATCTTGCTCCGACGCCATGACAATAGATTGTAACGGACAAGTGAGTAGAAGGTTTCACTATAGAACTGTAGCAAAACAGATCGGCACGATTAGTTTGCAATAGAGACGAATCAATTGCTTATGTATATGCAGATCAGAGGTGGACTTAAATATATGTGGCATCGATTTTTCTGCCTCGCGTGTATGTTTGTTTACAAACTAATGCTCAAAGCACCGATGCATTTATGCCAAAGCCGCATTTCTGCCAAACTTGAGCGCTCAATAACCCTGAATCAAATTTATGTCCGTGAATTGTAAACTGTTAAAGCTGATTTAACGGTTAACAGTAATAAGCTATAACTGAAGGATGTCGTCCTTCAGGATCAAAGAACTAGATAGCGGAAGTCTCAGGAGATGAGGCGACTGACTAAATTGGCGCGTCGTACCGTCGCTTTTAGGAGTCATTTTGTGGGTCAGGAGCATCTTTGAGTAAAGAGGCTATTGCCAAAATTGATATAGCTTTACGTACGTTACTCCAGTAAAACAGCTCCGAAGTCAGTATGCAATAAATATGATATATGACTAGTCAAGGAGCGCCGACTGGAGCGGTAAAACACGCTGTACGGCGTTGATAAGTCGGCGTTGTATTAATCCTCCTATAATGCCCAATGCTGGAGTTCGATATAGCGGACGGGCTGTTAATTTCTGGAGTCGGAGTAACTCATACAAACTGCAAATCGCTCATGCAATATAATATAATATTGCTAAGCAGTAGAAGATTCATAGCAAGACAACGAGGTACCGATAGTGCCAGACCAACAAAAGCCCTCGTTGATAGCAGAGTCAGAAAGTGACTCTGGTGTGGAATCCACTCATCGCTCGCTTAATTCCACAATCCATATGGTCCGGACTCAGACCTCCATAAGCGGATGGTACCGTCTTCTCCACCCGTAGCGAGTACCTGACCGTCAGGTGAATAAGAGATCGAATGAACGGGACCGTGATGGCCCTTCAGCGTGTCTTGAGAAATGCGTTAGCATCATATCTGATCTCAGAACTGCAGAACATACCTATCGTGGCTCCTGATTTAAAATCATGAACTCGAACCCAAGTGTCTGTGGTCGACCCCGTAGCAAACTTGGTATTCCTTGGGTTACACGTCGCGGTTGATGCTTTGTAGGATAAGGAATGTTTCTGTATAGTGGTCCGCGTGAGAGAGTCCATAAAGTAGACCGACGATTCAGCGGCTACAGTGATAGTACCGTTCCTTTCTTCTAGCTCGCGGATTGGACCTTCTAACTTAAATGACTGAATCAACTTGTTATGCGCCCGCAGGTCCCACCATTTAATTGCCTTATCGTCGCCGCCAGTAACGAGAACACTTCGAATAGCGTTAGCTATGTTGAATAATACTTACAACATGACAACTCACTTTTGATCTATCCAGAGTGCGCTCTTAATGTTACTCTCAGCGCCAGTCCATTCCAGTAGAGGGCCGGCAGTGTCAGGATAATTCAAATCCCAGATTCTTATAATCTTCTCGTTGCCGGCTGTAACGGCATACAACGGATCGGAAGTCGACGGTATGAAAGCCGCAGTCCGGACGATATGATGATGCGTTAAGGATGAAACTAAAGCGCCTGTCATAACATCCCATATTTTACTAAAAATTGAAAGACGTGTTAGTAGTATAATAGAATAAGTTGCAAAGGTATCTTACGCAGTATAGTCGGCGCTGCTGGTGATGGCACGTTTTGCGTTCGAGCTGAATGCCGCGGACCAAACTGCCCCTTTATGACCTGTATACGTCCCGATCCTCGTAACAGTCAGTAGTTTCTCTTGATGATTGATCAAAGTACCACACACCAGTCTCCAGTAACACCATCTCGAAGCATGGGGGCTCCGTCTATAACATAGCCGCATTAGAGTGTGACTCGAATCATGATCCATATACTAAATTTACTGACCTTTGCAAGCACTAATCATTAAATAGCTCCCATCGTCAAAAAGAGAAGAAAAGCTCAGATGCGTGACCGGTCTGGAATGACCCGTGCATGTCAGTGGAACATAACGAGAAGCTGCAATCTCTTCCATGCTGTGAGCTTCAAGATATAGCGAGAACAATGAATGAATGGAATGATCAACGATGTAAGGAAACCGAAAGACAGAAAACTCCTAACAAGAGATAAATGCAATAAAACAGAAATCCAGAAAGCCCTTCAAACTTGCAACGATGATGCAAAACACTCGAAATCACCGCCTAAGCCCACGCGTATGCTATGTTACATGCAGTCGCAACTCGAATTCGAAGTTGTACTCGGACAACTTCAGATCGCGATTTTCAAAAAATAAAGTTCGGTCACGAACCCCTCGAGAAATATAGATGGAAATCAGCTCTCGATGAATTCGAGATTCGTAAACTCCGTCTTTCTTGTACATTTATATGTTACACGCACTAGCGATATCTAGGCGACTTCTATTCGGGTATTAAACATATTGTTAAGTTGGATCCGGAATCAACATGGCGCGCAATAGCGAAAAGGCGCAGTCGATGCTGTATCGGTTCAGAGAGCAGGAAGCGGCGGAGATGGGTATGTCAACTTTCACTTATTCTTTACGAGATGCCGGCGGCATATACACGAGTCGAATAGCAGATTATTGACGATTCTGGTAGGCATATTTGATATTGGCAAACAGCGGCGTCCACGTGTAATCTCAACTGTCGAGTCGCTTCCAGAGTGTGAGAAATGGCGGGGTCAAGTTGTGAAGGAGATTAGTCGAAAGGTCTCGAAGATACAGGATGGTTAGTTATTCCGTCAGCCTTTTTACGAGAACACAACTAACTGAATTCTATAGTCTCTCTTTCTAATTACGAAATTCGAGATATAAACGACGAGATCAACAAGTTGATGCGAGAGAAATACGTTTGGGAAATACAGATCAAAAACCTAGGAGGTCCGAATTATACGGTACGATTAGCCGGATCTCCTGAAATGTTTTACTATTTACTAACTGATAAATAGCGATTTGCATCTAAGATGTTTGATGACGAGGGCCATGAAATACCCACAACTCGAGGATATAAATACTTCGGACGGGCGAGAGAGCTTCCAGGCGTCAAAGAACTACTAGCACCACCAAAGCTAGACGACCAAAGTAAGACTCGGAAAGTGGACTACCAGACAGATGTGAACGCGGATTATTACGGATATCGGGACGAAGACGATTCTGCTTTACTCGAGCATGAGAAACTAGTAGAAGAGATCAGTATGTCAAATACATTGAAAGAAGAGGTCGACTTGCCTGAAGGGTGGGCTAGTATAGAGCGGCCGACATCTATTCCGAACCGACAGCAGATTGAAGATTGGCTGGTTGACCGAAGAAAGCGAAAGATTATGGAGAAATATGATCTTGACTCCCGGTAGCGCGCATATATACAATGTATTACTAAGGTGTAAGATAGTTATGTACAATAGATTTCGCAACACTCATGATATCCTCGCGACGTCACGTATAATAAAGCTGTAACTACAGCAAACTTTGTATAAGATTACGAAACCCGGAACTTTTGGTCACTCTGAGCGCCACGCATGAACCTCTTCTTCGCCATGTACTTCTCCTCCCATATCATATAAGCATCCGGATTCTTGAAATCATCGTATGTTATTTTCCCTTCCAGCCCTTTTCTCCACCGATCCACCCACTGTGCCGATGCACCTGTGAAGTCGGGATACCCCCCTTTAACTCGTTTCCCTGGATCCTCAAGTTAGCGCCAAAAAGTCGTCACCATGAAGAACTAACATGCATACCCATTCTTGTGCAATATGACTCTAAAAATTCGTCGATATCATTTGTCGGCTCGCTATATTTGCTGTAGAGAGACGGATCCTGCTGATTCAAATGATAAAGAATAAAATCTGCTTGAATCATATGATCTACTAATGCTGGATTTGTACACCCAAGAGCAGATAGCACTAGCATAGTATTCGATTCGATCGTAGTCGGAAGAGAAACTCCTGGAGTGTCGTAGATCATGATATCAGGGTCCTCAAAAATCTTCACAAGTGTCGGAATGCTTCGTGTGACACCGGCAATAGAACCAGTCTTTGCAACCTTTCCGCGTTTCACTCCTGCAAACCGCAGAGAGTTGAGCAGTGAACTCTTGCCCACGTTTGGCATTCCCATCACCATTGTATGCAAACCATAGAATGACTCTCTGTTCTGTGAATATTCTACAAAAACAGTCAGTAGCTTGTTAAGCGGATGAGCTTATTCAGGTGTACGCACTCTTTGCGACTTCAAGGAGCTGCTTCGCCGCGTCAGGACTTCGCGTGTTTAGCACGATGTAATTTTCGTCCGGGTGCCATTGCTTGAAAATCTTTCAAACGTTAGACTCTATAACTTCCTAATACAATCCCATATTTTGATACTCACTTCAGTATCAATCGCACTGATATCAGACTTCGAATATACAATTATCCTCGGCTTCTGTGCTACCAAACTTTCAAATACGGCATTCCGAGTACTCAGAGGCGCGCGAGTATCCCGAACTTCAAAGACAAGATCAATCTTATCAATCATTTCGCGCATTAACCGGATCGTCTTAGCATGATGTCCTAAAAAGTAGGAGCGCGGAAGACGGTAATTTGGAAAGCGAGCACGCGGAATGAACGGTGCACGACTAGCCATCGCTCTATCGATTAACCAGCGTCATATACAGCCTCACAGTCCAACTTAAGTCAATATACTAGTAACAATATTTCCGGATATAAAATAATATAGATTGCATGTTAGATTCTTGCATCTTAAAGAGCTGTGAACTTAGCCGACTATACGTCGATGAAATATGATGAAGTAAATTTTGAAGCAGTTATGGCCATGCGGCTCAGAACCATTTAAACTCTAATTCCTCGCCCCGCAAAATTAACGGAGCTCCGGGTAAACCCCGGGGAGATATGCTTCCGACGTTCATCCGATCCCAACATATATCCATGCGCACACGAGGTTGCCAACTTCTGCCATACGAGCGATACCAGAAGTTGGTTTTGTGTTAAGATTGATATTCAGTTAGCTCTACGATAGGGCTACTCGTTGCGACGTGCGGGAACCGCATATTAATTGTCTGCCAAACACGGAACGGAACATTATACTCGAGGAGAACAACAACAATGGTATGCGCAGAGAGTATTCTCACTTGTTTAAAAATAGCTTCTAATTAGAACATAGCTCGAAGAAAGCACTACAACAGGACTTCCGTTGCATTGGGAAGTTAGGCAGTCACGGACGCACCGCATTCCATATTACTTCAACACGACTACGCAAGAATCAACATGGGAGCCTCCTGTGGGTACGGACCCCGAAGCACTCAAACAATACATGGCCGCCAATCACTCATATATCTTACCTGCGGCAGCAATACAACAGATTGCCCGGCCACCGACATCAAAGATTCGCTGCTCGCATTTACTCATCAAGCACACTGGGTCACGGCGACCCTCATCATGGAAGGAGAAAATCATCACACGAAGCGAAGCAGAAGCGGAATCTATGCTGCGTGAGTTTGAGCAGAGGATTCGGTCAGGACAAACGACTTTGTCTGAACTAGCGGTTACAGAAAGTGACGATTCGTCTGCACGCAAAGGCGGCGATCTTGGTTCTTTTGGACGAAATGAAATGCAAAAGGAGTTTGAGGAGGCTGCATATGCACTGAATGTTGGAGAAATGAGCGGTATCGTCAAAACCGCTAGTGGGTTGCATCTGATTGAGCGCACTGCTTGAAGCCTATCATGTAGCGCTTCATATCTGACGGGTTAATGGATGACGAGTTATGGGTAGTCTGCAGCGTCTTATGTCTCGGGACTCGGAGTCAAATGAGAGACGGAGAGTCGGATTGCAGTCTACAGTTTACTAATTGAACTCAAGTGCTCTAATAGAGCTTGTACGATACTATTTATATCATCAAGTGTCGAAGCCTGGCGTACAGTAAAATCAAGAACCAGATGCAGATGATGTATTTGAGCCATGACGTAAGCTTAGATTTGAATGCTAACTTATAGTTATATATCTGTATATTACAAAGAGATGCCTGCCAGTTTAAACAATAGGCTCGACGTCGCCGGCCTTGCCCAAGCAGCCGAGCATCTCCATATTCCGCTCGGCCTCGGCGGCCCAGAGCGCGATACTGCCCTCCTGCAGGGCGGTCATCTCCTTAACGTTGATGTTAGCCTTGAGGAAGTCGAGGTAGTCGTCGTGCAGATTCCGGTTCAGGTTGACCTTGCGCATGCCAAGCTCGACGGTCTTCTTGTAGAGGTCCGGGATGATGGGGTAGGCGCCGTGGAGGACGAGGATGGAAGCGGGCGAGAGACGCTTGATCTCGGCGAGCCGGTCGAGCTGCCAGAACTTCTCGGGACCGCCGGGCGGGTACGGGCCGTGGATGTTGCCGAAGGACGGCGCCAGAAAGTGGACTCCGGTGCGCGACATAAACTCGGCCGCGAACTCGGGCTCGGTGTAGAGCGCTTCCATGTCGACGACGGGAACACCGTCCTCGCCGCCCTGAATGCGGCCCATCTCGGCCTCGATCGTGATGCCCTTCTCAGCCGCGAGCTGGACAATGTGCGATACAAACTTGATGTTCTCCTCGGGGTCGTGAGTCGACGCGTCGACCATGATCGAGTCGAAAGGCAGCTCGAGCGAGGTGTAGACGTCCTCCTCGAGCGTGCAGTGGTCGAGATGGAGGGCCATGGGGACCTTGGCCGCGTGGCAGGCCGCCGCGGCCCACTTAATGAACTCGGGGCCGTGGAAATGGAGCGAGAAGGGGAAGATCTCGACGATTGCGGGCGAGTTGGTCTTCTCGGCCGCCTTGATCGAGCCGAGGACGCCGTCGGCGTTGTAGCAGTTGAAGGCGGGGACCGCGTAGCCGCCGCGCTCGGCGGCATGCAGGATCTGCCAGGTGCGGTTGTTCTGGGGGAAGGCAGGCATTGTGAGAGGGGTGAGGACGGGGAAGAGGGGTGTGAGGAGGTGGTGAAGGTGTAGTGGTGTGCCAGCAAGTACTTAAGTAGTCGCGGCGCGGAGCCGCTGCGGGCGTTGAGCCGGATTCCGCGGGGAAACGCCCGGTGCGGCGTGGGGGGATTTGCTCTCGGGCTCTGCGCCGGGATCGCGTTAGAGTTGCGGTCGCCTCAGGGCCACTGGGGTTGGGACACCTGGACAGGACCTATGAGGTTTCACGGAATGCAAGTCGACTCTATCCCAGTTCGGCACTGGTGGAAAGACGTTGGCCGACAATGCCAGGAACAGAAGTTGATGACTTGCCCGATGTGGCCGCAGCGCGAGCCTCACCGCGATGGGGGGCACAGTCTGCTGTAACGGTGGAACTACAAACCTACTGCTATAGTATTAACCAAATAACTACAACTCCACAAGACAGTTGCAAGTTGTAGACCTTGAATCTGTCACAGACTCACAGACCACAGTTACAAGTTCTAGATCTACAACTAGCAACATCTCTTGCAGTTCTTGAAGTTTTTGGGACTCCACCAAGAGTTTGAAACAGCTGCTAACTCCATCCAGCGCGGGTCTCGCGACCTATCAAGTTCTGGTAAGAGAGTCCTTCCTAGTATATTTTATATTTTGTCGAGTACTCGGGCTGACTCGAGCATGCTTGACTTGTGGATCTTTAGTACGCGCCTGTCTACTATTTATACAATCCGTCTATTCGTCTTGGGGGCTCGCTGTAATAGCGATCTGAATGCTTTGAATAAAGGAGTTCAGAATCATGAATCAGCCATCACCGGGTTGTCCGGGCCTCCGGGGACGGGCATCGTATTACCACACGGTCACGAAGTCACGAACGTGAGCAACTCCAACAAAAACTCTCTATTTTTGGATTCTTGAAATTTCTTCCGTACTCGTGCTTGTCGAGTTGTCGTTTTTGTGTTCATGAGGATTGGAACTTGGAGGAGTACTTTAACGAACCACCCCAATCGGTACGAGTGAGTACACGTCTGACCATCTTACAGCTAGAGACTGAGAGCCGATAAAAAGACTACATCACTACACGATGAAAGAATAAATATCTTTCCTTGGAACTTTTAAACCTGAAGTCCTGGACTATGTTGTGGTTTACGTCGTTGGACCTTTAAGTTTGGTTGTATTACGTCATAAGTGTAGATTTTTGCGTTCACGTGATACGTAGTAAACAGAAACATGCGATCTTCGCGAATTGTTTATTTGCAGTTGCTCCAACGAGTTTCATCGCCGTCTTGCGATTTTGCTACTGCAGGAGCTTACATATATATCTATTGCTGTCATTGTGCTCTAGCTTTTCATGAATTTTCTAAAGCGTGTCCTGGGGAGCTCGCCGAAGCAGGAGATCGTGCAGATCCCAAGCGGGAGGCTATATCTTTCCAGATCGCAGAACTCGGTCAAGGGATACTCTGAGTGCATGTAAGATTGATTACTTTAAATATGTTTTTGTCGTTTTCTGGTACTGATGCTATCAACAGATTTAAAGATGCCGTAGCAGTGATTCGCCGTACAACTACAGAATTTAACTACCAGCTAGTAATTCAGCGAGCCTTTGAGGAAGGCGAAGAGCAACTTGAAGATGACGATGACGACAATGCCGATAGCTTTGATGAGTACACTTTTTTGATTGATGAGGCTCTTGCACTTCGGCAATTTCAAAGCAACGAGGATCAGACCATATTTTCTTGGAAGGATCTGTCCGGGGTACGTTTTTGTAGTGAGATTGTCAGTGGTACAGTGCTAAGGAGCAATATTTTAGGATCCTGGCGATTTATATGAGTTCGTCTGCGATGAGGGAACAGAAGCCAGCACTATTCAAGATTTCTTCAACACCGCTTTGCAATGCGAATACGAGCGAAAGTTTAGCCAATCAGCCAAACTTGCAACTGAAGAAGATCTCGCGCAGTTTATTCACCCGTACGTGTCCTTATATCTAATAAATGATTCTGTCTAACATCTTCAAGCGGACGCAACCAGTCTCCGCCTTCACCGATGGCGGTTTCCAGACGGGCATCGGTTGCGACGACAGCACCGGCAACAGCACCGGTGACACCGGAGAAAAAGAAGGATAGCTCTGCGGCTGCTACTCCTAGCGTTCCAGCGACTCCTGGAGCAGCATCGCATAAGATGCCATCGAATTTTGTCGTGAAAAATGTTCTAGGTTCAAGCAAAGCCGAGCTGCATATCTTTGACGGCGCCGCTGGAGTATTCTTGATCCAAGACGATAACGTTACAGCAACAGTCAAGGATCTAGGCTCTTGGAAGTGTATGTATTTTCTTGTCACAGCTGTATCTTTGAATGTGTTTCTAACAGCTAAAATTAGACTGGCTCGATATCGACGGGTCCAAACAGGGCTGGCTGGGATTTGTTATTACTCCGGACATTAACCCTGTCTTCAATTACGAACAATTGTGCTTTATTTTCAATTATTACTCTGCTGACGGCACGGCGTCATCTTGGCTGTTGCACTTCAACGATGCCAATTCTTTCGAATTATTCCAGGAAGTCTTGATGCGTGCTCTCTGGGAGACATTGAATCAGCAGAGTTGGGCGAAAGCAACAGAAAATGATCGTGATTACGTTCTGGATGCTTTCAACCAGCTTGTTCTTGAGGATGTAGCCGAAGAGGAAGAAAAGAGTGATGAGGATGACGACGACGAATTTGAAGATGCTGGAGAGCAGGTCAGAGCTGATTCTGAACATTACGATGAAGACGAAGATCAAGAAGATGAGCTTGGAAACAGAAACTTCAAGGGCGAGGGCAAGAACAGTCAGATCGCGGTCGGTTACAAGCATGACCGGTCTTTTGTGGTGCGTGGAAACAAGTTGGGAGTTTTCAAGCACACTCCAGAAAACAACCTCGAGTTTTCTACAACTATCGAAAATCTTCGAACGCCAAAGGGAAGGTCGTTTTCGCCTTCAAAAGTTATGCTCCACGCAGAGGATTCATCGATGATTCTTCAGGATCCATTGAACCATAACAGTTTGTTCAAGATGGATCTGGAGTACGGAAAGGTTGTGGATGAATGGCGGATTGATGAAGATGTGCCTATCAACTCATTCACTCCCGCAAAGAAGTTCTCGCAAATGACTTCAGAACCTACTTTTGTTGGAATTTCTGACAATGGATTGTTCCGAGTCGACCCTCGTCTTTCGGGCGACAAGCTCGTCAAATCAGAATTCCAGTCATATGCTACCAAGAGCTCGTTTACGTCGGTCGCAACTACAGACCAAGGCCACCTTGCTGTCGCTTCAGCAAAGGGCGATATCCGACTCTATGACCGACTTGGTATCCGAGCGAAGACACAAATCCCAGCTCTGGGAGAGGCTATTACTGGACTTGACGTCTCTGCCGATGGGCATTGGATTTTGGCGACATGCAGGACTTACTTGCTCTTGGTAGATGCTACAATTAAGGAAGGAAAATACGCAGGACAACTTGGATTTGAGAGAAGTTTTGGAAAGGACAATAAGCCACGGCCTAAGTGTCTTCAGTTAAGGTACGTTAACTGGACAAAGATCTTTGAGCGCTTACTGACTCTTTTCTGTTTAGTCCTGAGCACGTTGCACAAATGCAATCTGAAACCAAACAGCCATTATCGTTTACGCAGGGTCACTTCAACGCCGGAATCAACGCGAGAGAGACCACAATCGTGTCGAGTTCTGGTCCCTACGTAATCACATGGAATCTCAAGCAGATCCTGAAGGGCGATAAGATTTCATACACAATCAAGAGGTACGGCGAGCGAGTCACGGCCGATAACTTCAAGTTCGGAAGTGATAAGAACGTGATCGTTGTGCTGCCAGACGATGTGGGTATGGTCAGTAAGAAGAGTTTCAAGAAACCTTCTCGGGAATCGATCGCTACACCTGTCAGAATATACGGCGAGTAATGGGCGATAGCGGTGTTATAGTATACAGTTGTATGATTGTGGTTGCAGTAATATTTTAATATGAGAAATACAAGTATTGGTTTGTATCCACGTCCAACGAGTAGGTTCTATAAGTTAGTAGTGATATTATTATACTATGTACATATGCCAGCCAAATCTAATTCGATCCAATAAGCTTTGAACGCCCGAGCCCACCGCTACCGTAATAATCCATGCGATAACCCTCTCCTGTTCCTTTTGAGACTTCCTCCAACGAGCTCCATAAAGATGTGTCTCCAAAAGCTATTGAAGCCTCGTAAGGTGTAAGAAGGGGCTTAGCAAATGCATACCCCCAATCAATCGAAAGACGCGGACATGCGACCTGTACAAATGCATCAATGTGCTCAAATTCTGCCAATTTTTGCGGAAATATTTCCGACAGCAGAATTAGTGTGTATTCGATTGTCCGGTTCTCAAGATCTCTTTTGATTTTGTCAAATGTGGCGTAATTCCCTTGCCGACCAAGTGTCCCCAATATGATTGCCACGCGTTTCGCACCACGAGCTACCGATACTGCGTCTTGTCGGACATTCAACATCTCTTCGTGTTCATACTCTTCTCTCGTAAATTTTCTCGAATATGGATCGTATCTGAAAGCGGGCAAACCGGGATTCTGAATCATGGCAGCCTCAAGATGAAATCGGCCATCGCCCACGTATACGACTGCATCTGTTGTCGACCGATCTATCCGCGGAGCAGTACATCCCAGAATTTCACCTCTGGAAAGAGGTGACAGTTGTGGAATATCAACTCGTATACTAGATTCACCAGCTTCGAGAGCTTTTCTTGTGGCATGCAGCGCCCCGTTAAACTGAATGGTCCCCACCAAAGCAATTTGACTGCCTTTTGCAAAATTTTCTTCCAGTGTGGCAATAAGATGATCTTCCTTTACCGTGATTGAAACAAAAACGTAAAGCACTTTCATTTGGGTCACATCTACTGGTACTAAACATGAATGTGCGTAGTGAATAAGAAGGTCGCAACCTAAAGCTCTGGCTGTGTAGTCATCAATGCAGCATGCCCCATAAGTCACGTCGCCCATAATCACTACCTCGACAGAACAAAATCGTTCAAGAATATCAGACACAACGCACGCAAATATAAGCAGTCCTTCCGGCATCTGCAGAGCTATCCGTTTGTATCCGAACCGCTTGATGTTCCAAATACATTTGTGGATCTCGAAATCGTAATTTGACGGTAGCATTGATATAGCCTCGTTCAGCTCCACGTCCTCCAGTATTTCCTTCGGGATCTGATTAAGAAGTGGTATATGCGGCTTTCTGGCTATTCTAGGGACTAAAGTAGGTCATGTAAGTCTTTGCACGGGGCTTGAATAAACATATCGGATCGAAGCTTACCTACAGATGTCCCAGTGTCGGAGTTCGGCTGCCTAGTCCGCCTTCCAACAAAACGCCGTACCGAACTAGAAGTCTCTTTCCTCGAGGTTTCCGCCGTTACGTCACTAAAGACCTGTTCAACCATAGTGCTTGCGCCAGCTCGAGATGATATTCTTTGCATGCACCGATATTATTCGAGGCTGTAAAAAACTCGACGTACATCGGGGACAGATTTTAAAACGAATTTAATTTCTTAAGCGATCCAGCCAGTTTAAAATTCCGTGAACCGCCACCCAAAATAAAGACTGTGGATCTGATCTCCGCAAATGGCCGCAGATGCATGACTGCATAGTATCGATAACTTTTCTATGTTGCGATTTACCGCGGCCGGACGCGCGTATATACACAGGTTATACGATAATATAAGGCACAATACATGCTGTTTTATGTAGCTGCCGATTATTTGTTTCTCACGCCAGGGTACTCATGCCTTACATGTGCTGAGCTATAACCGAGTACTTTATCGAATCTCTGTGCCGCGGGTCCGCAATATTTCAGCAATTCCTATCTCCAGCATTCTCTACCGGATAGCTATTCCATTTGGTGGTAAGCAGTTACAATTAGCGTGATTGCGTCACTTGAGTGTAAGGAAGATTTGTATCTCGCTTAATTTTACCTGGGGTTTTGGATACAATGGAGCAGCGTCGGATCTGGGTGCGGAGGCCACAAGGCGTTGCGACAACCGTGATGGTCTCTCCAACGGACCTCGTTGACGATCTCAAGACCGCGTTGATACGAAAGTATTCAATAGCTCTGGGGAGATTATACGATGCGCCAGACTTGACTGTGAAGATCAACACGTTGAACTCGTCACACCATTCTTCCCCGCACGGGCGGAGACGACGGCGAGGAGAAGCTGTGAGGAAAGAGCTTTCTGCTCTTGAACCAGCACATTCAACGAACAATCGACGACAGCATCACTCCGCTAACCAAAGCGATGAAGAAGAGAGGATCTTGGAGCCCGACGAAGTGGTGTTTTCGATTATTGATGCTCACTTTCCCAACGGAATGGAGATGCGGGACGCATTAGTGGTCGATGTGAGCGATAGCTCTGGCGCTGCAAGATCGACGGCCGAGATTTTAGCGGCTGTGCACGCCGAACCAGTATTTGAAGATGAACACCATGGACGACCGGGGACGGTCGCAGCCCATACGCACTCTTCGCAGTCGTTACCCGAAATTGCAACATTCCACCCGTCCAACCATCACGGAGCCTCGTTTGACGACGAATACGGTCAGGCACGACAAAATCATCAACGTTCCAGTGCTGCCGACTCTTCGGGACCGTCCAACCAGTCTCACAGTACTAAAGGGGCGAGGAAGCAAGGCTCGAATTTGAATCCGAGATCATCGTCGATGCACGAAGCAATTGCTCCCCAGGCTGCGAATGGGTTTATGGTTCAGCCAGGACAGCAAAGTTCTCAATCGACTACGTCTCGACCGCAGCCTCAGCCTATACAGCATTTTGAATCTCTTGGATCCAATCGCGGACGATATAGTACCTCTCCCAATTTAACGGACGATGAGGGAACCGGCAAAAGTACGCGATCAAATTCTCCACATCAGGGATCTCACTCATTTTCTTCTCATACGCTTGCTCCCCCGCCTCAGATCCAGGCTCAATCTGCCTCACATTTACCAACAAAGTCGCCACTGCAGCTTGTGACCAGCAACTACTCGGATGACCCTTCAGATACAGAGATCAAGCCAAGTACGGATATGCTGTCCGGTGCCGCAGCGAAGCCTAAAGCAGTAGACACAGTCGACAAACTGGAGTCAAGCGATGGATCGGTCTCTAGTGCAGCAACTAATAGTCTACCGAAGCTCAAAACCGGTCCATCAGCAGCGCGAATGAATAAAGATCAAGCTATACCCGGATCTTCTACATTACTTGATGGTATCGTTCCTCCTATCAAAGTCCTCATTGTCGAGGATAACATCATTAATCAGAAAATTCTTGAGGCATTCATGCGCAGGCGGAAGATCAGATCAAATGTCGCCAAGAATGGAAAGGAAGCGGTAGAGAAGTGGCGAGAGGGAGGATACCATCTTGTTTTGATGGACATTCAGCTTCCTGTTTTGAACGGAATCGAAGCGACTAAAGAAATTCGACGTCTTGAGCGGAGAAACAGGATTGGAGTGTTTGTTGATAAGGATACAACCGATATTAAGGAGGAAGACGTGCTTGCACCTCATCGGTTCAAAAGTCCAGTTATTGTTGTGGCCTTGACTGCGAGTTCTTTGGACAGCGATCGTAAAGAGGCTCTAGCAGCTGGGTGCAATGATTTCTTAACGAAACCGGTGAACTTGGTTTGGCTCGAGAGGAAGATTACAGAGGTAAGTCACTGTGTTAATTAACATCAAGTATTCTTCATACTAACGGCGTATAGTGGGGATGCATGCAGGCTTTAATTGACTTTGAGGGATGGCGACAATGGAAAGGAACGGAAGACGCAGAGAAAGATACAGCTGGGGGAGCCAGGGCTCGACGACCTAAACCTTCATCAAGGGGGAAGTAGAATAGACTGTATAGTAGTGTATTAAGATATTTAGTTGATGCGACCTCTATAAGTCTACCGACTCTAAAGATGCGTAGTCTCCTTGTATAGACTTTTTCCACTAATTTTTGATGTAAGGCTTCAGTAAACGCAAACGCTCAATAGCCTGCTCGAGATAATCATCTGTCTTGCATACCGCGAAACGCAGGTATTGCTCAGCCAGATGGGCATGCGCCGGTAAGTAGAACTCAGAAGGTGGAATAGACACGACTCCAAGTTCTTTGATCAGCCAGTACGCCATTCGGAAATCCTTAGCACGACCTTCCACTACATCCTTCGGGAACGGATAATCCTCCGGAATCTGAACTTTTGAAAAGTTGACTAAAACAAAATATCCACCTTCAGGCGCAGTGTACTATAACAAAGAACATTTTAGTCAGTATAGCATTTATGAGGTCGTTTGGAGTTTATAGCTTACCGTTAAACCCAGTTCATCCCAGACACTGTTAAATCTGGCCAGCTTGCGAATGTACGAATCGACATGATCTTGGAAAAACGTGTTTTCCGGTTTCACAGCTTCCTCAAGAGCAACAGCGGATCCTTCCTGCAACGGACTGTTCACAGCAAAACAGATCTGTAAATTCCTCAAGTCAGTAATCAAATGAAAGGGTGCTTCATATATAGCAACTGGACATCAACGTACTCTGGTGTGTGCTGCTGAAACATATTTTATTAATTCAGCGTCGCCAATAAGCCAACCCACACGCCAACCAGTTGCGCTAAAAGTCTTTCCAGCGGATCCAACGGTAAGGGTCAATTTCTGCAGTTCCGGTGATAAAGTGTTGATTCGAGTGAATTCGGTGTAAAACAATCGGTCGTACTATAACCCAGTAAATTAGCCTCCCGTGAGCGCGTATTAAATTGCGAATATAAATCTTACCACTTCATCAGAAAGAACAATGAAGTTGTGCTTGACGGCCAACTCTCCAATCTTCGTCAACTCCTCGCGCGAGAATACTTTGCCGATAGGATTATGAGGTGAGTTTACAACAATCATTTTTGTGCGCGGCGATATCTTCGACTCTAAATCGGCAAAGTCGACTTTCCACTCACTAGACGACACGGTGCGGACATCGTTATCTGGCGGAGGGATAAGAGGAACGTAGACAACTTTTCCGCCGGGAAGCTCGATGTTGGAAATATACTGATCGAAAAACGGTTCAAAGACAATGACCTCATCGCCTTCAGCCAGGAACGCAGTGAAAGCTGAGAACATTCCCTCGTTCGCACCACTGGTAACAACGACATCAGTTTCCCAGTTAATCTTACGGCCAAAAGTAGGCTCGTAAGCAGCAGCGAGAGCTTTTCGTAGCGAAGGACGTCCTTTAGTGGGAGAATATTGATTGCAAGACACGTCATTCAACGCCTCTTGCGCGGCTTTGATTGCAAAATCCGGAGGGTTGTATGAGAAAAAGCCTTGCCCGAGATTCAAAACAGGAAATGACAAGGCAGCTTGAGCATCAGCTGCTGCTTCATTCACAATTGACCAAACATCCTTTGCTTGACCAGCAATCTTCGGCGACGGCGTGGGGTAACTGAATGGAGTTGACGGAGCCATTGTAGAACCTGTCCGTATCTGACGAGTATTTATTGTTAAGACTCGGTGAATTGATTCAGAGCTCTTCTGAAGTAATGAATGAGACGACCTCTTGAGAAACAGGCTCATGGTCTAATGGCCGATTCATCTCCGTGTGCAATTCGTATTTTGAACGCGGACCGCGCGCTCGACATCTCATCGCGTCATGTCATGTGACCAAATCAGGGCGCGATCGGTCCCAACCAGATATCGCGGCTATCCACTGCTAGACACGCTCTCTATATTAGCATATTAACTTAGCAGATCTATTTAATTATACAGAGCATAGACTGACCAATTGCCTCAATGGCTGGGCCCGCCTCCAAAGCGCGCCATTCCAGCGACTCGGCATATTCATCAGATCTTTCGGAGCCTCCGAAATCATCCAGGGGTAGTCGCGGCAGCAAGCAGAGCCAGCCAGTGATTGATGACGATGATGATGATGAGGACGAGGAGGAGGAGGAATTGGAAGATGAAGAAGAAGGATTAGATGAAGAAGAAGCTGAGTCTGAAGAGGAAGAGGCTGATGACGAGGTGCCCGATGAAGAAGAGGAAGAAGAAGAAGAAGAGGAAGAAGAAGAGGTTGAAATTGAAGTGGAGGAAGAAGAAGAAGAAGTGGAGGAAGAAGCGGACGATAATCAAGATCTTGACGAACCAATTGCCGACGAATCAGACGATGATGCCGAAGAATACGCCACGGTTGAACCCACAAGAAAGAGACCACAAAAGGGCGGCACAAAATCGCAAGCGAAGCGCTCAGCAACATCAAGTTCGAGTAAACAACTAAGCTCCCGCGCAAGCGCAGTGTCATCTGACGTTCCTGAACTTGAGGATAGCGATGATGCCGAGAATTACCTGGAGAACGATGATCAGCAAGAATATGTTTTGAATACGCTCCGTCTTACGGATAGACAGAGGGCTAAGCTTATGGATGACTCGGTTGATTTGGAAGCTCTTCCGACGGGTAAGTCTTCCAGAATTTTACTAGTGATTCCATTTTTGTCTTACATTCTAACGCGTGAATTCGTAGAAGCTACGAAGAAGAAAATTTACACAGAAGAGGAGATTATGCTACGGCGGACAGAGACAGCAAGACGTCGGAAAAATCTGTCAGAAAAGCGCAAAGAAGAGGAGAAGGTACGTCCCGGTTGTTGCACAAATTGAGAAACCTCATAGTCTAGACTATGAGTCGTGGTGCTAACGATAACTCTTCAGATGGATACGATTAATCGCCTGCTGAAAAAACAAGCGCCAAAGCGGAAAGGCAAGATAAAAAGCGTCGCGGAAAGTCCGGGAACACCATTAGCGGAAGACGGTCCTCGCGTGAATAATCAGCTTCTGCCCTCTGATAATTCAAAGACTATGTTTCGATGGGTGTCTACGAAGGAGGGTATTACACTGTCTGTTCCGGAAAATTACGCTGAGTCGTTTCGATTATGATATAGATTTCTCAATTTTATGAATCTCAACTGGGGTCGAATATATCTACAAATTATACAAATTCGTATAGATTTTCAAACAAGTTACTGGGCTACGCTTGCAACTGTTGTGTCGAGGTGCATGGCAAGTTTGAATCGACTAATGATTGACTGTGATTGAAGTCTTCTACAGCGTGCGTTAGACATATAGCAGTTTCATAGTTAATCACCATTAATTAAATCTCGATCGTACTACAATATAACCGCAGAAACACATAGGATATCAGCACTCATCTAGTCCAACACTCGAGCCCAATATATATCGAGCGAACACTCCTAGTCTACACCATCCTTATCTAAAACAGATTTCCAAAGATACCACCGACCATCACAAGCATTCCAAGTCCGAGACCAATAGATCCGTCCTTCAACATCTGAGCACCACCGGTGAAAGTCGACATGGCAGGAGCAGTCGAGGTCTGGTAAGTGAAGTTTCCGCTGGATGCGGCAGTCGAAGTCGCGAATGAAGTCACGGAGGACGAGACACCAGATGAAATCACGGAAGCCGAGACCGCGGATGAGATCACGGCAGACGAAGCCTTGGATGAGATCACGGCAGACGAGGCCTTGGATGAGATCGCCGAAGACGCCACGGACGTCGAAGAGATTGTAGAGTTCGACACAGAAGGCACGATCACGGCAGACGACGACGAGACCGCAGCAGAGGTCACAACTGAAGATGAAGCAGTGACGGTCGAGTTCTGGGAGTACGCGAATCCGGTAGACGAAGCGGCAACCGCAGATGAGACACCAGAAGACGCGCTCTCTCTGTTTCTGCAAGTTTTCTCGTAGGTGCCGTAGAAAGTACCCTGCTCAGTGTAGCAAAGTTCCCTATACACAAAACAATGTTAGCAATATGATCTTGAGCCAGCATACGCCTGGTAATACGTACTCGGTCATGCACTCCACCATAGCGGGAGCGTAAGTGTCGCAGTAGCAATCCTCGTCAGTGCTAGATGCAAGTTAGTCGACTGATATTCTTTTTTAACTCAAGTGGTTTAACTTACTAGTCGCAGTCAATAGTAGGAAGGACGCTCTCCTGGCAAGTGGCAAGGCATGTCGTCGCAGCAGGGGCCGCAGAAGTAACGGTCACGGACGCGCAGACGCTGTTGTAAGAAGCATAGAGGAGAGGGACATCAGAGCTGCAGCCAAGACTATATAAAAGTTAGTCACTTATTCATCAAACAACTAGTTATAAGAAGATAAGAAGGCATGATAGACGTACGGATACAAGCAAGCCTTCACTCCGGCAGGGAATGCGGACTGGCAGAAGCAGTTCAAGTCCGACCTAAATGTCTGTGTTAGCACTCGAAGCCGAGATCAAAACCAAAGCTATCAACAGGCAAAGCTTACAGATCACATCCCAGCGACTCAGCAACGCTGGCCTGGCAAGACGCCATGCACTCAGAAATAGTGGCAGTAGAAGAAGCCGCAGACGAAGTCACAGCGACAGAGGAGGACTCCGCGACAGTAGAGGTAGCGGTCTCTGCGACGCTTGAAGATTCCGCAGCCGTCGAAGCAACGGAGCTGACACCGGAAGACTCGCTTCCTCTGTCTCTGCAGGTTCCCTCGTAGGAGCTGTAGAAAGTACCCTTCTCAGTGTAGCAAAGCGCACTATACACAAAAACATGTCAGCAATGATCTTAAACTCATACAAGACTGATAAATACGTACTCTGTCAAGCAAGTCACCATAGAGGGAGCATAAGTGTCGCAGAAGCAATCCTCATCGGTGCTAAAGACAAGTTAGTCTACCAATATTCTTCTTAGATTGGATTGGCTCAACTTACTAGTCGCAGTCAATGGTGGGAAGCACGCTCTCCTGGCACGTAGCAACACATGTCGTCTCAGCGGGGGCCACTGATGTAACGGTCACAGTTGCGCAAACGCTGCCGAAAGTAGCAAAGAAGGCAGAGACATCAGATCTGCAGCCGAGACTTTACGAAAGTTAGTCACCAATTTATCAAATATCAAGAGGATAATCTAGAGCTCAATAGACGTACGGATACAAGCAAGCTCTCATTCCAGCGGAGAATGCAGACTGGCAGTAGCAGTTCAAGTCCGATCTAGATGTCCATGTTAACACTCGAAGCCAGACCAAAACCAAAGTAACTAAAAGGTAAAGCATACTCATCACAACCCAGCCCCGCAGCAACGCTAGACTGGCAAGACGCCATGCACTCAGAGATAGTGGCAGTGGAGGAAGCCGCAGACGAAGTAACAGCGACAGCGGAGGACTCTGCAACAGTAGAAGTAGCCGTCTCCGCGGCACTCGAAGACTCTGCAACAGTCGAAGCAGCAGCCGAGCTGGCAGCGGAGCTAGCGACAACAGCAGAGCTAGCAGCCGAGCTGGTAGCTGAGCATGCAGCATTGTACTGGCTATAGAACACGCTGACGTCAGAAGTACATCCCGCGCTGTAATATGTTAGTGTTGTCCCCTTAGATAATTATCTTGATTAGCAAACAGGTCACGTACGGATACAGGCATCCTCTCATTCCGGAGGAAAAGTCAGCCAAGCAGTAGCAAGACAAGTCAGTGCTATACATAAGTCAGTAAAACTAGTCAAGCTCAATGATCAAAGTCGTACAACATACGCATCACATCCAAGGGAAGCGGCAACACTGGCCTCGCAAGTGGTAAGACATTCAGAATCTCCAGTGGCAGCAGGAGCCGACGACGTGGCAACTGCCGACGAGGCAACAGTAGCAACTTCGGAGCTTGCGCTGGAGCTGCCGTAACCAGAGCAACGTCTCTGGTAGGTGGGATAGAAAGTTCCCTGTCCAGAGTAGCAAGCGGCACTGTAACGATAGTCAGAATTTGATATCGAGATATAAAGTGGTAGATAGACTTACGACTGCACGCAAGAAATGACGGCGGGAGCGTAGTCGACACAGAAGCAGTCATCATCGGTATCACTATCAATTGTTAGTCTGCGGTCACATCTCGTTGACTTAATGATATCTCAAAACTTACTAGTCACAAGTAACAGTCTCAGCAACATCGGACTGGCAAGTCGCGAGGCAGGTAATGACAGCAGTGGCGGAGCTAGACGTGGCAGTAGCAACCTCGGAAGAGGCCGCCTCAGACGTAGTACCGCTTGCGCACGCAGCATTGTAAAGGCCGTAGAAAGTTCCGACATCAGAAGAGCAACCAGCACTAATATTGTCAGTAAACTCTCATACAAAGCAAAGCTTTAATTAATAGGGTTGCATACGGGTACAAACATCCTCTCATGCCCGAAGCAAAGTCAGCCAGACAGTAGCAAGACAAGTCGGACCTAGCAATGGGTTAGCATGTATGTCGGAAGAGTACACATTGTATCGTAGTACGTACGAATCGCATCCAAGAGACGCAGCAACACTGGTCTCGCAAGTAGACATGCACTCCGACACCGAGGAGGTCGAGGTGGCAGCCGCGGCAGCCGTGGTAGAGGTAGTCTCGACGACAGCCTCCGCGGAGCTCGAGGTAGCAGAGCACGCCGAGTCATACGCAGCATAGAACGTAGAAACGTCAGAACTGCATCCAGCGCTATAGTAGAAAGAAGTCGATTAGTTTTGCTGATATAGGTATCAAAGCGTAGCAGGTCTTCATACGGGTACAAGCAGCCTCTCATGCCCGAGGCAAAGTCAGCCAAACAGTAGCATGACAAGTCCGTACTATTCGGTCAGTAAACAAACGCGATGGGGAGATAAACATAGGCCACATACGCATCGCAGCCGAGGGACTCGCCAACCGAAGTCTGGCAGGTAGTCAAACAATCGGACTGACTGCAAAAGAATTGATCAGTTGATGTTCAGGAACAGTAGAGCGAAATCTCAAGAACTCACGCTCTGGCAAGAGCCGCAGATGCCAGCAAAAGAGCGACGGAAGAGAACTTCATGGTTAAGCGATACGATTAAAACTATTTAAACGAGTGAAGTGTATCGGAGCCAAGTCTGAAGAAAGAAACAGGAGACAGCTCTGTGTGGGGTGTTGCGCTGTTCTATATACCAGCGGAAATGAAGAGCTGTTCTCGGCTGCGTCTGGTCTTGCAAAATACCAAGACTGCCTGGGCCACATCGAGGGCAGCATGCTAGTCGAATTGAGAATGTGTCAGAGTGCTACCGTCTCGGAAGCCCGCGAGCAAGGCGAGAATGGGATCAGGCTAGGATCAGAATGTCCATGCTCGGTCGTGGAAGAGCTGGAAGAGGAAATTGGAGAGTTACATTCCTGTCAAGACATGCAGAAAGCCGAACGGCTGAGACATAAACCGGTCTTGGCCGGGAAAGAGGAAATAGAACTGGCTGATTCAAGATATCGCGAGAGTTGCGGTGGTCTAGATATGCAAGCTGAGCTCAATGCGCCGGCCGCGAGCCCTAAGCGTAGCGGGTTGGGGTATGAGTGCATGACAGAACAGATCTGATAACAACAAGTCTCAACTCCCAGCGCGCTTGGCGGGATCTAGATGTGCTGAAGGGCCCGCGACTTGGCGTGGAGGACGGTGAAGGCGGACCGCGGTGGTCTGGATGTCTGGATGTCAGCCGACTCGGTTCACGAGCTGGCCGCGAGGGCTTGCTTAGCCGTATGTGCAGGCCACTTGCTAGCCGTGCGATACTGCTCTTAGCTCTTGCTCCTGTTCTTGGACTTGGAGTAGTTTTTACTCTTTCGGAGTTGCGCGATAGTTCATGCTCAGCAATAGCAGAATATAATAATGGAGGAAGTGAACAATACAGCGGTGCGGCCGGCGTCCGCTTTGGGTCTTCTCCGGCTTCCGGCCGCGTGTCTCGAGTCTCGAGTCTCGACGGCGTCCGTTCTTCGGCCAGCGGCAGGTCTGGCAGCTGCGATTGGCCGGCTCGGGCGATGTCGCAGGCCCTGCCAAGCGCTCTGGCCAACTGGAGTCATCGGGCTTGTATCTGATCCTGCGCTTGCGCCCGCTGCGTGGAATTTTAGGGCTTTGCCGGCCCAGTTCGGGTTAGTTTAGTTTAGTTTAGTTCAGTTCAGCTCAAGTTCAACTGCAAAGGCACAGACCGATAATATTCACTATAGTTTCTGCTAGTAACTATTCCACTAGTCGCTTTATCAGATTGTTAGCGCGAATCGCTGCGTTACGGCGCGCCGTGCCGACTGCCGACGGCGGGCCCGGTCTCGAGCCTCGAACAGTCCAATCGTCGCGACCGCGCTTAGGGTGACCCAACAAGTCCGACATATCCAGGCCGGACTTGCACCTGGTCCTGAACCGGACCTGGTTCGCACCGCCTTTTGGCCGGACTTGCTTAGGGTTAGGGCGGTTCAGGTCCGGACCGCTGCACATGCATGTCCGGACATGCC